>PVHY01012649.1:0-43759 GCA_004024945.1 Uropsilus gracilis | reverse complement strand
GGGGGGGGGGGGGGGGGGGGGGGGGGGGGGGGGGGGGGGGGGGGAGAGGGAAGCCCAGGGATTTGGGGCGACTTGATAGGTGATGAACTTCTCCAGGGGGTCTCCGAACCCTGTCAAACCAGGCAGATCGTGGTTCGTTTCTGGCGAGAGCTGTAGCATTTAGCTCCTTGATAAGGTCCGGGCACCTCATCTTCTCTCATGCTCCCGTACCCCCCCCCACCCAAAAAGTTTAGAAAGCTGGAGCTAAGGGAACTCCAGGTTCACCCCCACCCCTTCCAGGAGCAGTTTTTCTCTGGCCGTGCCAGACATCTTGCTACTTTCACCTCTTGTTTGTGGAGTAGGAAGCTAAGTCAGCTGTGGCTGGGGTTCCTTGGTCCCGCCTCTCCTGGACCTGGGTGACAGTGCCCCAGCGTGCACCCTGTCCCAGCTGGCTGGGCGCCACCTGTAGCTTGTGGGGCACCTCCGGGAAGGTAGGCAGGCAGTCTCCCCAGGCAGTCTGGGGAGAAACAGGCGGGCAAACCCCAGGAGGTACTATGTAGGGCTTAATTTCTTCTTTATGACTGCCTCTCCCAGTCCAGCCCACGCGGGGAAATCATCGCCAAGGGCCAATGCCACCAGGTGCTAATATGGTGCTTCCTTTACGGATGGCTTTGGGCTGAATCCACCATCACACCTGGGAGAAACCATCGTTGATGGCAAGCGCTCCTCTAAAGTGCTAATACGGTGCTTAATTCCCTTTAGAGACTCCTGGCAGGTACACTTAAGAAAAGCATAGTCACCTCTAGGAGTTGATTCCCACCCTATAGTCAGCATGCTGGGGGTGGGTGGGAGGGGTGCTCAAAGGAGTAGGTAACCAGATGAGGCTATTGAAACTAAGTTCTTTGAGCCCTGGTCAGAAGAGGGGAGAAGAGGGCATTTCTTTTAAGTAAAGGGGGAGGTCTTAGCCTCCTTGTCAGCTTGGAGAGTCTATGAAAAGGGAGCAGCTTGCTGAAGTAGGTAAGGTAGAAAAAGGACTTTCCACTATCAGTTGCCCTGAAGGATCAGCCCCAGTGAGCTGATCAGACACAACAGGTCACCGGGTGTAACATGAAGTGGAAAATACTGTCTCTGCTCTTCTTGCTCCCTGAGTAATCCCTGAAACGCCCCATTTAACCGTGGAGCCGCCTCTTGGAAGTGCAACCTTCAGGGTGCTTGGGTCATGGTCTTAATTTTCCCCATCTCATTCTCCCTTGGGGTCTTGACTTCCAAGTGTGATTTTAAACACTAAAGCCATATAATATAAAACAAAATATTTGGGGTAGTGGGTGGTTGTTTTCTTACTTTTTGGGGCGGGGGGGTGGCAGTGTTCATTATAAAGACATGTGAGATGGTTTGTAAATGAAAATGCTATGCGAAGTACTAATGTTCAGGAAATTCTGATGCAGTTTATCCTAAGTGGAACAGTGTTTGCAATTTGACATCCCCTTCAGGTTTCTGGACTCAGAGTAAATTCTCTAATTTACAAGAATAATATAGCCTGTGTGTGTGCTTTCAGTGCTCTCGGTTTTCAGTAAAAATTAGGTCATGATAATCTCAAATGCAAACAATGAGAACGGCACTTTTAAAAATCTGGTTCCTATAAGCCAAAGTGAAACGGTGAGTGGTGCTGTTTGGCAATTTCTAGACACATATTTTAAACAAATTCAGCCAAGGAAGCGGCTTTTTAGTTATCTTTCGGGATAAAACATTACTACTCCATCCTTCGGGACCAAATTAAGTCACTTTTTACTTTACCCTAAGGTCCTTTTTGTTATTTGAATATTGTAGCTAACAGTTTCATATCTATAGTCATGTTCTTGCAATTTAAGTGCCAATAACAGGAGTGTAAAACATCAGAAAGAACCTTGATATACTGAAGCAGTTTAATGAACCTTTGGGGGCCAGATTTTTTCAAAATTGAATTACGTCGTCTGTTTCATTATTTGGGCAGGCTTTTCCTATCAAAGCTTTGGGGTTCGTGTGTCAACCTTTGTCTATAGAATACTTTGTCACTTAGCTGTCTTAAAATACATCCAGCACAAAATACATTATGATATTTTATTTTTTGTTTGTTTTTCAGGGGGTTTGGAAAACAAGGCTTCCAGTGCCAAGGTAAGCTGCCACCTCGGATTTTATTTTCAGTACAACAAGAAATGAGCATTCCAAACAGAAATGGTATTTCCAGACATCTTTGTGCTCCAAAAAGTTTAGATAATATTTCTGAATCATGACTGTAAATTTGGGTCTAAAAATGAAATCATATGGTATTGCCTAGTAATCTGCATATAGAACTGCCTTTTTCTCATTAGGGTAAAAAAGACTTGCCTGTAATTTTATTTTTTGCCAAGAACATTCTTGTCAGAAACGGCTGTCTTTGTGTGGGTGTTTGGGGGAAAAAAGGAATCACTTTGTATTCCTGTGGCTTTTCTTGTTCTTCCTCTGTTTTTGTTCAGCTTTTACCTGTGCATAGGGTTGGACTCATTGTAACTAATTTTAGGTCATGCATCATCCTCGTATTTTTTTTTTTTTTTTTGGTTATGGATTGTCATCCAGAACAAAGCTTGTACATTTCAATGTTATGTCAATGACTTCAGAATAATGGGTTGTAGTATGAGACACATTTTTTTCCTTCAACTTAGATATGGGACAACATCTGATAGTATCCAGTGCATCCAGATAGAATCAGTTTCTTTCTGTGATCAGCAGTTGCATTTTTCACACACAGCGAATAGCTAGCCTTTTAGACTATTCTATTTGTTTAAACATTTTGAAAAACGCGTCTTAGCTTCTGTGAACACATCTCAGGTTCGTGAGCTCACCTTCTGGCTCTGTCTATATTATGTTTGTTTAGTTCTGGTTACATTTCCCATCTGGGCATAGGTTTATTATTAGGGCAAGTGGAAAGTACATTCTATCCTGGAAGATATTATCCTAAGACTGTTTAATATTAGGCGCATTACTCGAGAGAGACGGGTTATGTACTTTTCATAACTTTAACATGGTGCTAGTAAGGTGGTCATCTTTTTAAAAAGTTGTTCAGATGTGTGAGCTTGTTACATTTTCTAAATGTATTTTAGGTGGAGGTATCTTGGGCTATAATTATTAATGTTCTACCTTTTTTTTCAGAGGGTGTTTGAAAGCTCTATGGAATAAATTCCTTTGAGAGCTACATTTTGTAATCAGGGCCTATTAAGTTGTAGGGCACTCGTCTCACGCTAGCTTTTAATTCTCCAAGTTGTGGACCTGAATTTATCAGCAAAGTTTGGGTCTTAGCTTGCAGAGGATTTTAGGAAGCTGAAAGATGTAATAAACCTGTGGTTGTGAGCTAGCCTGATTCATATCTACTACCTTGATAATGTTTAGATGCACATCCATGGAAACTTGTGAGAGAAATATTTACCAAATTTTCTAAGTACTTTATCAGGAGATGTTGTGTATGTTCCTTTCAAAAGTGTCATCTTCTACATACAGAGAACTCAGGATCAGGTTGGTTGCTTTTAGACTTGTTCATCTCAGCAGATTCTGATGAAGCTGGGAGTTAATAGCAGTCAGACTGGGTGCGTTCAACATGAGGAGACTGGCTCCTTTCCCAAGAGCAGCTATTGAGTTTTTAGAGGATTTACAGATTCGTAGTTGTATGTTGACTTAACTTCCCTTTAGCTAAGTTATAAAAGGGATACAAAAGCTGGAAAATAACTGCATAGGATAAAATTATATACTTGCCTCCTTCTACCCTCAGAGGTAACAACATTCTGTCCATTTGTTCACAGGTTTTGATCTTAAAAATTGATCTATTTTTCAAAAGCCTTTTATCGCTTACTTTCACTCAGCAGTGTGTGATAGTAGATGTGCTATGTTAAAAATTTTCCATTTAGTGTTTGCATATATGAAGATAGCAGATTTACTCATGTTGATACTGTGCTTGTTTCTAAGCACTTACTGGCACAGATATAGCTGTTGATGGCACTAGATTAGGTATTTCTACAATAGTTACCTGCAAGAATGTCTATATACGTTTTAAGTTTTAATGAGTACAGATAAGTTGCTCCCCTAAAGGTTTCCATTTTCAGGATGAGTACCCCTTCCCCCTCACCTCGACTGGATAATAAAAAATCCATTCTATTTTTGTGTTGGTAGTTGAAAAGGGCCTTTCTCAGTTTCTACTTCCTGAACATTTGTGTGAGCTGTGGGTATTCTGTGAATTGCCTTCCCTTGCCTAATATTTGAGATTCAGACTTAACAGACCAGATCAATAAACGCAGTGACTATGTGCTTTATGGCCTACTCTTTACACTGGTGATTAAACCTCAGACCTCTTGAAAGGCGTTCCCTCACTGCCTTTACACATTCTAATTTACAGAAACCACTTCAAATAAGTCTTTTGTGACATGCAATCTGCTGGTTACATTGTGTTTAGCATGTGGCTAGACAGTGCTAACTTGTTACATCTTCTGTTGCAATGTAAGAAGGAGGTGTCAGTCCAGGACTCTGCTTTTTGATCCCTAAATGACTAACCCCTGGGTTCCTCTTTGGACATACTCCTGGCAATTAGCTTAACTGCTGACTGTTTTAGGACATGTTCTCTTCACGTTTCCCAGTTTGCTGTTAATGTTGGCTAGAGTCCCCGTCTTATTCCAGAGAATAGCTGATTGTCCCCTTGGCTCTCGGTGACCCACCCGCTGGTGATGGCAGTTACTTCTGTATTCTTTACCTAGGGGACTTCTCACCTGGGGGAGACAGCATGTTCTAGCTCTGACCTGTAGTGAGTTGTCTTGCTCGGTGGCTGACACATCTGTAGCTACGTGTGTTTTCTGACTAGGGTGGTGCGTTGCACCGGAGGGGTCTCCTTTTCATGGGGTAACACAGCCCGAGACCTGACAGCCATCTTAGCTGGTTAATGTAGAGTAAGAACTGCAAAACCAAGACAGCCCTGCATTTTAGGGAGCATGTAAACTGGCCTGGAAAGGGATTTCCCCCTCTCCCCTCCCCCAGCATGCAACAGAAATGGAAGTGGGAAACGTCCTTGACGATTTCCAGGGTCATTGCCACTCTCACTTAGCGGGCACTTCATGGCTACTCTGCCATTCTTGTTTACATCGCAGCTCAGGTGGGTCTCCCTGAAAACTGGCACTGCCCTAGCAGGTAGCACAGGAGGGTCGCGTTGTGAGAACAGAAACCCAATGGCCTTCTGTGGAGGTTGAGCGAGAAGGTGCATGGGGGTCTGGGAGTCAGGCAGTGCACCCCTGAGGTGCCTTCGTGCTCTGAAATGACCTGTCATGGAACGGGACACTAATTTGATTTTTTTTAAAGTACTTTAAAAAAAATCAAATTATTTATATACAAATTTCACATCTTTGTAATCCCCGGGATTTGCCCTTCCACCCTCCCTGACCATGCCCACTCTGTCCTGCCCCCCACCCTGAGTTGTATACTTCAGTTTGGTTGTTAGCTTGTTTTGACTTTTCTTCATGGCTTTTTGTTTATCTTCCCCACGTCCCATATAATAATGAAACCACTTGGTGTCCTTTTCTTTTTGACTTGTTTCTGCTAATATGGTTTCTTTTAGGTGCGTCCATGTTATCATAAACTCATTTAAGTTATCATTTTTAATTGATGAGTAATATTCCATTGTGTATCTATACCACATCTTTTTCATCCATTCATCTGTTTTAACGTTGTGCTCGCCTTAGTGCTCAGTCCGGCTCCGGGAGGCCGACCAAGAGTTGGTCCTGGCCCATGATTTGTTGCTTTCCAGAGAAAGGGGAGGAGGCTTGTCTGACCAGGTCATTGATGAGGTCGTGGTCCGAGCCCATCACCAATTGCCGGTTCCGACAGTCGCCTCACAGAACAGACCGAGCCAGGGTATTGTGTCTCCCAGCTAGCACCGCTGGGAGCGGGAGTGGCCACGACGGTGTCCCCTCCTCGCAGCCAGCGAGGCCTTCCCTGGGCTGTGGTGACTGTGACAGGGACAGCCTCCCACCTACGGGCTGCTTTCTGGTGTTGGCTGTGACATCTGTTCCTTAACCTCGGCCTGTTTTCCATCTTTTCTCTTGTTGAATGTCACAACTTAAAATCTGCTGCTCTCCCAGCCCCTCTGATGAAGCACCCCTAAAAGGCAGCGTCAGAGTTAATCCCTCCCAGTGACCCCCGACCGGGGGGGGGGGTGGTGGTGGTCTCCTGAGTGAGCAACACTGGAGGGACCTTCAGGAGCTTGGCTCACTGACAGGCTTCTGGTTGGCGCTGTGAGCTGACGGGGCATCTCAAGTTGGCTCCCTGCTGCACACACGCCACACGTTGAACTTGACCTGGGCTCTGACCGAAGGCTCTGCTTTTGCGTCCGGGGGGAAGAATCGCCTTCCCTTCCCTCTGACGAAGTTCTATTTGGAAGGCCCGTTTCAAGGTGGCTGTTTCCGTCAGCTCCCCCGAGCAGGATGGTGTTTTGTGTTCATCCTAGAAGAATGAAAGTTGATGCTTGCGGGGAGAAGACCACTGGGTGAACTAAGGGATTCCGGAAAACCAGGCCAGTTTGCAGGAGGGGCACCTCAAACAGAAAGGGAGTTGACTGGGCTGCCTCTTGGGGGGGAAGGAGAAGAAGGAGGTCTAGTTATACTCCACACAAGTCACTTGCCTGGACTGTTACCCATGAGGATGGATGCCCTTTGTCAGGGCAGGTGGGTGTTTGGTGCGAGGGGCCTGGATCATGGGGGGGGGAGTCTCTCTGACATTGGTAGCTCTCGAATTAGGTGAGCCATGACTGAACTGCTCACTCATTTCTATAGTTGGCCCCAGGTCTTCCCATCGTTGTTTGATCCTGAAACAGGACCAGCCTTTGGTACTCCATTTTTGATTGGTTAGCCACCCCCACATTCGAAGCCATGTTAATTGTAGCTGAACTATTGGAGAGCCTTAGAAAACTCCAGAAGAGCTGGTGGAAGAGTGGTCTATTGAGAAACTGGAGCCTGTCGCTACTGACAGATAAAAGCATTGTATCAAGGATGAAATTAAGACCGTAAAATCCATTTGGAAGTGGAAGGTTAGAATTGCTTATCAGCCGTTTTCTCTATAAAAACACGTTCATTTTTGTGAGGCCCTGTGAGCAAGACTAGTGCTTGCCTCTTCACGCTTGGTGGTGTGTCCTTGTGAAACGAACACTGCTTAGTCTTGCTGAATTGCCACCAGTTCACTTAAAACATTCGGCGAGAGTCCTTTCAGTCATACAGTCCCCACCAAAGCTCATGATGTAGCTCAGGGAGCAGTTTGCACTTCCTACTAGACAGCTGAAACCTAATCAGTATTTTTTTGCAGATGATTTTGATGTTTTAACTTTATGATGAAGTGATGTGCTGCTCTCTAAGTATCTGTCTCCTGCATGTTGTGATTCAAACAGAGGCCTTTTTAGGTACCTGAGCTCTTATTTGCCCACTTGTTTTCCTTTTCCCAGAGTAGTTGGCCTTAGAACATCTGGGTTTGAACTCCGTGAGTCCACTCAGCCACCAAGTTGTATGCATTCAGGGAGTCAGCCACCCATGGATGTGTGACCGCTGATGTGCAGGGCTGACGAGTTACACTCAGAGTTTCGACTGTTGACATCCCAAGCTGTTTAGGGTCATTGTTCTCAGTACCATTCACTGTATCATCGTCCTTTCAGGATATAGTCGAACTCCCTAGCTGGATGCTCTAAGTCCCCTGCTTCCCTTTTTTAGACTCGGTTTTCCTCCTTCCCATCCTCCAGTCATTCTGAATTCATTCCTCAGAAAGTATCTTGTCTGCAGGTCTTTCTCCAGCTCCATTTTGCCCAGATGGCACCTGTTTCACCTGTGAGTCTTAGCCTGAAGTCTCACTTAGACCTTTTCCATCCTCCGTGCCTTTCTGCCTGCATTCCTGGTCATAGGTCTCTCGCAGTACCCGTATCTCTGCCCTGTCAGTCGTGAGAGCAAGGACGGAGTCTTATTTCTGTGTCTCCACTGTTGAGTGCCATGCCTGTTGCTCCATAGGTAATATGTAAATATTTTTTCGGTGTATGGTTATGTAAACACTAGAAGAAATAGGATGCGAAAGTCTAGAGCAAGGAGGATTACTGACTTCTGCCTGCCTACTATGTATTTTAGCTTCGTTTAGCATTCAGCGAGGGTAGAAGGTGGCTCAGAAAGCACTCCCTCAAGCTAAGCACTCAGAATACAGAGCAGGAAATTCTAATTCATACCCACAATAATTTGTATGTAATGTTAAACCTAATAAATTATTACAATGGGAATGAACCACTTAATGTACCTTCTAATTTTAGAAACGTATCCAGGCATCAGAAATGAATTTTGTTGCCATAAATAAAACAAGAACTTATTTATGGGCTGCAGCAGGAATGGGGAAAATGCCTTGGGTATAGGGTGAAAAATTAAAACCAGCCCTCCGCACACATGCTTGGTCTGATCTTTTAAAGGTTTTGTTGTACTTTCTGATTGCTAATGGCTGAAATCAGACTGCCATGCTCCAGAGCGAGTAGCTGAGCTTCAGGGATTGTGACACTTCTCAACTTCTTGTGCCCAAAAGGTTTTTGTGCCTTGGTATATGAGTGTAAAGAGTATAAGATGAAACGAATAGCTAGCGCTGGGGTAGAACAGTCATAACTAAACTGGTTGCTTTCAAGATTGGACTCACTTGTAAGGAAAGAAAATCTAATGTTAAATGCTGCAAAAGATTAAATGCTGTCATCTGCCAGATATGAGGAGTATGTGTTTTTGTTTACTTTGATTCCATGACACCTCATTAAATGTGGGCCCCTGTGCCCCTTAGAACCCGGAAGACCAAAGAACACCTAGGCTGGTAGGGTGGAGCGTGGGTTCAGATTCAAACAGTTCTCCAGAAACCACTTTTCAGTGCCAATTGGAAACTTGCTGGTAGTTACAAGGCCTGGATTTAGATCAGGAAAGAATGATGCCATTAAGGGAAATACAGAAACCTTTCTCGGGGACAGAGTGAAGGCTGTACTGTCCTCATCGGCCTGTCAGAATTTCCATGACAAATCCTTGATTTCAGGTCTTATTTTCTACCCAACTGAGAAAACCGCATGTGAGACTAATCTGAGAGGTGAACATCTCAGTGTCACCACAGTATTCAGTTGAATCTGGTTGAAATCGCTCTAGTTGCATTAAAAAAACAAAAAACCTCCTCTATTAAATTATACAAAGGGGAAAATGGTTTCTGGAAATAGATCTCTATCAAGAATGGAATGGAGAATTTGATTGTCAGCACATGATGAGAATTGTACAGAAGCAAGTTCCTCGAGTGAAATTAGCATGAGGGCAGATCCTCTTCAACACCTTCACCTGCTTCTCCCCAGATGTTCACATCTCTTCCAAAAGGCAGTTAGGGAATGAGGGTAGAAATGGGGGACATGATGGTGTGTAATAAGTTTGGGTCCAAATTGGTCAAATTCAGCTGGATTTTGACGAGTTGAACTCTGAGAACCGTATCCTACTTCAGAGACTCTCTAACTCCATCAGTGTCAGTTACCTTGTTGGTTGGAACCATGCCTGACCTGTCTCTGGCGTGTGTCTAGTAGCCTGTACACAGTAGTACGTGACGTCTACCACGTAGTTTACTCCAAGCACCACGGTTAAATAATCAGCCATGTAGCACTGGTTCTTACACATGATTCTGAGCACTCTGAATACATTTGGTTCTCACAGTTCTGACGGGGATGGTGTGGAGCCCTGTTTCATTCCTGTTTTATCAGAGGCATAGAAATGCAGACACTGTACAGGATCACGTGATATGAAAATGGAGCTGGAATTCAGACCCAGGCAGGAGAGGTCCAGGCTCCATGCTCTTACCTGACATGTCCGGCCCCCAGGAGCACCTATATTTGATTTCATCCCCAACTTGCTTGCAGAGGCGTGGAAGGGAGGAATCGCTGTCCAGCTCGGTGGTTAAGTTGTGCTCACTCTGTCTTTGGAGAGGATGGCACAGCCTGGGGAAGAGCTGGAGGACTTCTGTGCTGTCTGCTGTGCTCAACACCACAGGGCGTGGGCAAAGCCTGGCCTTGGGGAGCTTGATTCCAGCACAGAGACACTTGGAAACCACTCCTGGGAAGGGAAGTTGGAATGGAATACTTGTGAAGAGTGTGAATAGGAGGGAGATGCTTTTTCTAGCTCCCTAGGAGGCGGATTTTGATGCAGCTTTGTAGGTTGCGATAGACTTTCCTTTGGTTGGTAACATGGGAAGGATGTTCTAAAGGGAAGAAACAGCAGGAACCAGGAGAGGGATGAGTGACTTGTCTGTTCAGAGGGTGGTAGAGACCAGGAGGAGGGGATGCACTGTTGTAGGTGCTTGACAGCACCAGCCCCCAAACCGAACAGGTGGGGAAATGGACGTTGAGCCACTAGTTCTTCTAGTATTGAATACATCTAAATGAATACGCTAAATGCCATCATGGGAATGGAGAGCATTCTCTGCCCACATGAAAGATGCGTTGTGTTAAAGCTCAGAGTAACTTCCAAAAAGGCTGTTGCTTTCATACTCCTTCAGGATCTCTGAGAAGGAGGCAGGTGATCCAGGCTGACCCTGTGGCAAGGTGTCCAGAGGCCAAGGGTGTGGACCCTGTGGCTGGAGGTGATGCTGAGTTGTGCAGAATTTGCTCATGCATATCAGAAATCGAAATAATAAAATAAAACATTTACATATTTAAAGCCAGCACTTCCTGTTGTTAAAACTACCTCCTGATTTTTAAACCACATTTCGCCTTCTTGATGAGTTAATCTGTCTCTGTGGGGTTCAATTCAGGCTAGTGTTGCAGTCACCCCAGAAACCTTTGTGGGGGAAGGAAAGGGTTGCTGCTGAACACTGGTCCCCAGTGTTCCCAGAAACATGTCTTTTTTCCCATCTGGGTTGCAGATTTGCACCATTAAGTTGATAAGCATTAGACTGACCTGCTCAACGATAAGCTGCCGCTCTACAGGGAGCTGGCTCTGCTGCCCTCCTGGGTGGGAAAGAATGCCAGGTGGAAGGAAGTTAAGTGATTTGTCTGTGATCTTGTGACTTTGAGGCCAGCAGATTAATGTATTGTTTTCATCGTAGTTGTTAAGTGTCTGAAGCTGTACTGATAACTAGCCACCCCCTTGCAGCTCATCTCTTTGTGTTTGATTCTCCTTCCCTCCAGTTTTCTAATAAAGTATGATTTGTGATGCTGTTTGTTGTCATTGGACTAAAACACTCATTGGTTCATGAAAGCTAAACTGGTAATGCCTTTAGCTTCCACTCAAACTTGTATTGAAGTTAAATGGGAGTAAACGAGCTTTAATTGCCTCTGTAGCATGAGTGCATGCAACTGTGTGTAACCTAGAATGGGAACAGGGGGACTACTCATTTCTCAAAAACTTGACATCAGTGATTCTTAACTAGAATGTAGACACCAGTTTAAAGCGTGCTTTTAGTCTTAAAATCTCTAAAATGTATCATAAACCATTGGACATGAATATTTCAAAAATTTAATAGGTGGGTTTCAAAATGAAACGGTTATGTTGTGAATCATTTATCCAATTTTGAAATCTTCTTTTGAGCAAACCTAATTTTTTCACCTACTGAGTTTGGTCACTAGCGCCATCTTTGTCACTTTTCTGTTTTTCAAACTTGAGTGACTCATTAACATGGAAAACTGGAACATTCATGCATTTTCATTTTTCCCCCTATATATATCTGTGCCTTTTAAAAATCCGCTGATCACTGTGTAATTCAGAAGCTTCCATGATATTCCTCTTACTCAGTAGGTTCAAATTCAAATTGAGGGATAAGGGCTGAGAGGTATGTCCTTATCAGCCTGTGCCTCTGCCCTTCCTACTCCCCCCCCCTTTTTTTTTTTTGCTAAATTGCACTACCAAACACCCAGCACCTGCCTACACTGAGCTTAGTCTGTGCTTATGTTATGCAAATTGACTTGCAAAAATTGCATCTTATAAAGATTAATGGGCGGGAGCTGAGGTAGTCAGTTTAGCGTAAAACTTGCCTGGGTGGTCGAAAGCAAATCTGATGAAAAATTGTAGAATAATGAAGATAAAGTGGAAAGGTACTAGAAATCCAAGGAGAACTCCTTGGATGAGGCTCTGGGCTTATTAAAACTCTGTTAATATGATAATGCGTCTTCATGCTAATGAGACTTTTCTTGACTTTAAAGCATAAACTCAGGAAAACTGTCCAGGATACTGATAGTATTTATGAACAAGTTCTTCTGGGCCAGCTCACCCTTAGGAGAATGGAGTCTGTTTATCTGAATTCTGAAGTGTCATTGACTTTCAGCTTCAGTTTGCATATCCCCATTGTATCCCTTTTGTCTTCTATTTGGTACCTGTAAGCTTGGTCCGAACAACCTGGAGCTATGTGGAAACTTTTCTCTTAGAATGTTTTACAAGATTGTTTTTGAATGTTGTAGGAGAACATCTTCATGTCAGATGGACTCGGCTTTTGGTGACTGAGACCCTGAATTAGGTATTCCTAGGAAATAAAAAAATATGCTCGCTTAAATGTAGATGGATTTGAATCCATCTACATTTATGCACTGACCTTTCTTGACCTCCTTGGCTAATTTCTGTGGTCAGAAAGAGCCGCCATCATAGAAGTTAAGTCAGGAAGCGAGGAGGCCATATAGCTGCGGACTTTGAAGTTAGAGCTGTGGAACAGGTCAGGAACATTAGATGAATTGCCTGTAAACCAGACACATGACTGTAACCGCCCACATCTCCTACGTCTTCAGCCCCCCACCCCAGTGATGCAGTCTCCCCCCGGGATGCCTACCTGTACTTGGTAGCTCATAAACCTTTGAACTTGGTCTTGCGTCTTCGGTGCTATAGCCGGAGAGAGTGTAGGTGTTCTGTAATCTCAATGTCACCTTTTAAAAGGCACAAGAAATCTGCAAACAAAGCTGGCACTGGGTTCCTTTGATTTTCAAAAAATAGCAGTCCTTTTCGAGACAAATAATGCATCTTGCTCAAGTCTGGGGGTTTTATGAAAGGAAGCATGTTTCTTTTTAATTTATAGATTACTATTCTGGTAACATAATGACTTGATTTTAAAAAGTGTGTTAAAAATGTTGAAGACTTTGTATTCATTAGATAAATTCATGGCCCAGCAAAATGACTTACTTAGATATTTTCTCTTTGATTTTTGTGTAATTTTAACTTACCATGATTGTTTGGAAACAGACTAACTCTTGTTTCTTGGTCTAGTGAGTATGTACTGATGAACTATATTAGATTTTGCATTTTGTATATTACCTAAGGTGTGCATGTACTAATTAATTAGGTGTTGATCTGCAAATAGAATGTTTTTAGTAGCCCCTTAGATTCAAATGGTAACTAAATAGAATCAGTTTATTGTCTGGTAGTTTCATGTTCTGTGTAAATAATTCTGCGCATAGAATTAGTTCTTTCTGGACAGTGGTATAGCCAAATACAAAAGTCAACCTTTAGTTCTTATAGTTTGTATTAAGCTTTTGATTTGGACCTACAGGAAAAGTAAATAAAATGTCAACAGTGACAGGTTAAACATGGATATTTATGCACAGCTTGTCTAATATTTTTAATCTTAATCCAAAGAGAACATGCATCTTTAAAATATTCCTTTTTTCCGTCTAGATTTCTAAATTGCTTTGACAATGAGCCTGAATGATGCTGTTGCCTTGGTGAAGTTTCCTGCAGCCCCCTGGAACATGTTCATTGCTGCCAGAGACTTTGAAAGTTAGAAAACTCAAACAAGTTAAAAAAAAAAAAAGTTGGGGGGAGACATTATTGTTGATGAATAATCTCAAATTCTTGCCAGGATTTAAGGGTAGGCAGTTTCTATGTGGCCCTTTTATTGCTCCTTTGTGCCTGCTCCGTGGAAGTTATCACCTGCTCTGATTTCCATCCTGATCAAGTAATTCTTTTCCCAGGAAAATCTGATTCTGAGGTATAGGAGCTGGTACTTAGAGCTGTTCTGTGAACTGTGACTTAATGCCAGCCGTGGCTTGTTTAGTGACTAAAGCAACTGTGGCGCTAACTGGGGTTTTCTCCTCAAGCTCCTTCTGAAATCTCTGTAAGAAACAGGATTTCAAACTTATTTGGAGCTAACTTTGGGTATTAGAGTTACATGATACAGGGAATTTCTATTTCACCAAGCTTCCCCCTACCAAGTTAACAGTTAGGTACCTTACTATGACTATCAAGAACAGAAAGTGCTATGTGTATTAACTGCACAATATACCTCATTTTGACTTTTCATCAATTTTTCCACTATTGTCCTTTTTCTTATCCAACTTCCCATGTCATATCTACTGACTTTTCCTTTTTGCCTTTCCATTTTTGGAGTCATGGAGATAATATTTTTTCAGTCTCAGTTGGACAGTTGTGCTGCGTCTAATAATGCATTGGTACAAGCAGATGTCTTCATCACAAATCAGGTCACTCTTCTAGTAGCACAGGTGGGTTGCCCAGTGGGTGGGTGAGGTCAACCTGTGGTCACTGTGTGTGCTGGGTGGTTGTCACTGAGTTAATCCTCTCGTTGGCACATCTTATTTGTAAGCAGGAGGATGGTGTATTAATGTGGAAAGAACACCAGTTGAGTGTTAAAGTAGCCAAAATTGAGAAGTTAACCTAATTAAATTGGTTTGTTAATTGCAGTATACACTGTGCGACATGGAAACATCTACTGCATGTTAATTGGGAAAAGCTCGGTTGTCAGCGGCCTTTCTAAATGCATGGTGTTCATTATACCTCTATGCAAATTGTAGTTTTTACTAAGTACTTCTGTGGGCAAGAGGTATGCGTCTGTGTGTAGGTGTGTGTCGGTGGAAAGAATTGCTAGCGGAATTGTAGCCATTGCTTGTCTAAACCACACCCACATGGCTGTACAGAATGTCTTTTCTGTTCTGGTTTTTAAAATTTCAAACACAAGGTCAAAATGGGAGTTTGTAGTTACTTTTGTCCTGCTGGATCTGGGGTCCAAGAGAATAAGATGTGAAGTGAGTAATCTGTGTTCCTGTTTGAAGCTGCAGATGGTGAACTGGACCTGCTCTATCCAGAATTATACTCTAGCCATGGAGGAGACTTTCATAAGCATTAGAGCGTCTGTCAAATTTGTTGCATTTGTGATAACACAGATAAACCTAGAAGGAAGCTTGTTAGCAAAAGTAAGCCAGGAAGATAAAGAGAAATACTGGATGTTCTCAGCTATATGCAGGATATAAGGGAAACAAAAGGACCGGGAATCTTTAATATTCTCAGCAGAATGAAGCCATAGAGCAAGAGAGGGTGAAGGGATATACAATATGTAGGAGGGACAGGTACTAGAGATTAAGATGATGGTTCACGGGTGATAAGGTGGTGGGAGAACCTTGGGGTAGACAGTGATGTTTTATGAATATATATATAATATATATGCAATCAATTAAGATAAAAAAATAAATTAAAAAGAGTGGGTCTGTTCACTCTTACCAGAATTTAAAATATAGCTGGATCTGTGTGACTTAGACATAGAGCACACCAAAGGGGGTTTTTATAAAGAAATGTGTCCATAGGTACAAGTTCAGGTGTTCAAGAATTGAGTTTCCTGTGTAATAAAAAGGCACTAAGTGGGTAATCTTGGCTTGGGTCCACCCAGGCCTGGTCCTCATCTTTGTAATGGGGGCATTGGACACTCTCAGGGCTCCTGAGTGTGATGTTCTTGCCAGCTGCTCTGGCAGATAGCACTTATTAATCATGGTCATTTGCAGCTTCAGAATCCTCAGCTCCGCGGTCCAAGCAGCCCTTATGTCTTAGTGTTGATTGGGAGCCACATGGGTGTTAAGATGTATTGGTCCTTCAGAGATGGTTATCTTCCCAAGACCCTTCCTCGCCACCGATCTCCCGAGACTAGAGAACAATCCAGCAGGTGCAGCCGTGCTCTTCCTCAGTGTAGACACTTTCCTCTCTCCTCTTCATTGTCTCACAGAAGCACAATATCTCGAGGAAAATAATCTGGTACTAAAATGTTTTCCTGAAAATAGTATCCTTGGAGATATTTGAAAGTTTCATGCGCAACGAACCATCGGTTGCTTGGACTTGGCATGAAGCCAAGAATTGAGTTGGTTTAGAATAAAGAGAAAAAACCCTGTTCGTTCCTTGATATTAGGGAATTTTTCTGACTTCTGTTCGGCCCAAGCTAATGTTGTCTTTTGATTTATGTGACTTTATAGTAAAAAAATCTGGTATTTCCTCTTGTTCTAGTTTCATGGTCCTTTTGCAGATCTCTGTAAAACCAAATCATGCCAAGTGCCCATTCCCCTCTTTAATCTGGGTAGGAAATAGCAAGACACTGGGGTAGATTTTTTTTTTGACTGCACATACATACCCATATATATGCACATACATAATGCATCATGGTCTACCCCAAGGTTCACCCGTCTTATCACCTGTGCACCATTTTAATCTCTTGTGCCCTCCCCTGATTTTACCCTCTACTGGGGTAGATCTTGGTGTTTAGTTTTATAGGAATGATAATGAAGGTGGAAATATTGGTACCTGAGCCCCAGTGACACTGGAGGGAGATGGAAGGCTGCATTGCCGTATTCAGAAATGCCTAGAACAGGAAAATCATGTGGCAAGCAGCAAGTTGGGATGCAAATATTCCTAAGCTCTTGGAGGACAGGGTTAAGAGCACAGAGAAAAGTTCTAAAGGGCGGGTAGTTGTGACTTTTTTGAAAGCTTGCTTACAATCCTTTCGAGCTAGATAGAGCTCTGGGATTACTTTGAGTTTATAAGGCTGCGTGCTTTTGCATGCACAAATCCTATTCGTGCACATTTGACCTTTAAAATGATGTCCACTATGGTTTCTCCTGCCTCTTCTTTCTTCCCCCCTTTTACAGCTGGTCTGGGTGTGTGAAGTTTCAGGTTTATGATCTGATGTTAAAGACCTAAGACCTCCATTTGTGCCTGGCCACCATCCACCCCTCAGCTCATAGTTCAGTCCATCTTATCTGCCAGTCACGGTGCTAGTTGCTGACAATAATAAAACTGAACACTCTTGTGTTCAGCCTCTTGTGTGGTCCAGCAGTAAATGCTGTACAGAGGTGTTTTCTAAGCCTTTTGAACAACATGGACACAGATTCTTGCATGGATGAGAGTTGCTATCTGAATCCTGGTTTAGTAGCTCAATCTTGAGTGCTTCATTTTACGTACATCACACATGATTTTTTGGTAACATTTCATCCAAAAAAACGGCTTTTGAGAGGTAAATTGTTAAGAATCTGTGCATTTTTAAAAGCTAGTTCTTGGAGCTCACAGTCAGATGTTGCCTTCTGTCCTGCCATCGTGTACAGTATGCAGTAGGAAACCTGCTGAAGCAGTTTAATTTCCTGTCCTGTCTCCTAGTGATATGGAGTGATGTGAAAAACCAGTCACTCCTGCCCAGCGCTGCCCACCCACGAGGCCTGGGGTGGGATCATGCTAAGGGGAGGTTAGTTCAGCCCTAGCACTGCACTGTCTAGGACTGTCCTCATTTTCATCCCTACTTGAGGCTGGGAACTGCTGCGAGTAGCTCAGAAGAAGCACATTTGTAATGCATGTTTGCTGCAACCCTGCTCACCCATCGCATTGAGCTGCTGAGGTCTGTTTATGTTGAATTGACCCGGAGTCAGGTATTAATGTGACCCTCGCAAACTCGGCCTCTTGGACTGGCTAATGGGAACTCAGTTCTTGATGTATTTGCTAGATTCATACTTTGGAGGTTTTTTCCCTAAGTAGATAGCCAATTTATCATTCTTCGTGAAGTTTTGGCACCCTAAAGTTGATAAAAGGAGCATTTGCTGAAAATGACAGAGGTACCTTTGTCTTCTGATTATCAGTTTATTTAGAAACATCCCGAGATTTTTATCTTGGTGCATAACCTTCGAATATTTGAAATCAGCTCTTAACCAGGGTGTCCTTTATTTATACTCCTCTATATAATACACTATTTCAATTCATCCTTCCTGATTTGTCTCATCTCACTACTTGTTCTTGAAATTTGAATTCTCAGACACTTAGCTTTTGAGTATTAGTATGATTAGTATGCGTTTGGGACATTATTTCACAAAACGCAGCCTAAAACTTTAGGTGACTTTTTTCACCAGATAGGTTTTTATATTGTTGTATCCGTCAGGCACTGTGTCTAATGCTGGAGATATAAATAAGCAAAACTGACACTGCCTGTTATAATCCTTCTAGTAATGGACCCATCCACTAATCCAATAATCATCTGAGCAAATAACTGTGGACTGCTGTGGAATTACAAAGACCATAGGTCTTTGTTATCATAGGCAGTGATAACAAGGAGGTTGAACTTGATCTGGGGGAGACAAGAAAACCTCACTATGGAAAAACATTTGAAAGAGTTCTGCAGTATGAAAAAGGGTTCCCTAGGGGAAAGAGAAAGGGTCACCTGGACATAGCAACCAGCGTGTACAAACACCCCCCCAAAAAAAGAGGGAGCATTGTGTGTCTTAGCACCAAAAAACTACCTATTACTGAAGTGGTGAGTAGGATGGTACTGGGTCAGAAGACTGAGAAGGTCAGGGCCATCAGGTAGGTCTTAGGTCTGGGCCCAGAGGTCTGTCCTGTAGCGTTAGGGCCAGGGGAATCCCTACAGGGGTTTGTAAGACTGGAGCTACTCTGCTCAGGATTCCTTGAGATAGGATCATGATCCTATGATAAGGAGACCTCATTGGAAGTGGCTAGAGTGGATCAGCCAGCTTATTGGGTGTCCCGTCCTTGTTCTGATGGGAGATTTGCTTCCTGAAATTGGGGTGGTGGTAGAGAGGCTGACAAATCCAGGGTCTTGTGTGCAGGTGAGATCTGCAGGTTTGGTGATGCATTGACTGTGAAAGGGAGGGGATCGGTGTTGAAGACGAGGCTACTGGAGCCCCTCACTTAGTTCAGGGAACCTGAAGACCACCAGGTATGGGGGAAGTGCCTATGTTCTGATTCTGTTGGATGAGGAGCCCTAGGGTCTTTGAGAGAGGGGGAGGGAGAATGTCATAAAGGCAGCTAGGTCAGACACTGGAGCTGGGAGGGTGGGGTGGTGAGAGCTGGAAAGCAGAGCTGAGTCATCTGCTTGAGGTGGAATTGAATGAATCGTAGCGACTGGCATGCTCAGGGAGAGGGTCAGTACAGTCAGCCTGGTAGAACCTGGCATTCATTGCTGCCTGGAGGAGATGAGCCTGCCACAGAGGCGGGGGGAGGGGGATGAGTAGGCAGAACTGAACCAGGCCTGTGGTGGAGGAGCCTGGGGAGAGGGACCAGAGCTGTGAGAACAGTGTGGGTACCACCTGACCTGGTAGCTTCTTAGTGGAGCTTTATGGTCCCGGGGCAAAGACCAAAGGGAATGAAGATGGCAGCTTTCTGAGCACCCCGTCCCTGGACATCACTGAGGGTGACTCAGTTGAAGGCGTCCCCTGGCTTGGTGGGATGCTGCTGCATTTTCCTTGCATTTGTGGCCCCCTGGGCATGTCTGCAAGTACCCAGTTTGTTACCAGTTCCAGTGAAGTTGTTCTCTGCTTCCATTCTTGAGAAAAGGGAAAGCATTGAGATTCTTTCTTGGTAAAACATTGCCAAACTTTCATCCATTCACCGCTCCATCTTCCTCGGGCTGGTCTCTCTCAGTCCCTTCTTTCTGTCCCTCCAGGGTATCAGCACAAGGAAACAGCTGGGAAGAGCTGCCCTCAGATAACCTGTGCATGACTAAGAGGGATCAAGCCCACCTTTATTGACTCAGCCGGACATTTGTATAGAGCAGCAAAAGCACTTCTTTTTTTTCTTTTTCTTTTTTTTTTTTTTTTTTTTTTAGCCATACAGCTGTGATATCCGCTCATCCTATCAGGGCGGATAAAATGGATCAGCAGGCAAGCAAGCATTTGCCTTTGTTGGAGAGATTTGATTAAGCTCAAATATTCTATTAGGGACTCAATTCCATTTATGAGTATTTGGTTAAGAGGGTCTCGGGATGTAGCAGGAAAAAGGGGTATTTGGAGGGTCATGTGCTCCGATGCTAACTAGAGGACAGGACTGTGAAACAGCGTCCGGGGAGAGGATGGACTCGGCGGGATGAGGGGGTGAGGCTGGATCCCTGGGCTTGGGGGTTCTGGCTCGTCAGGTCCTGGAAGACTGGAATAGAGTGTGTGTTTGCTAGCCTGCCCTCGCACGTAGGCTGTTTATTTCTGTTGCTGCTTCCGAAGCGTTTTCCCTTGTTGTAACTACCCCTGGTAAGCCACTTCATAAGCTCAGGACGGCCATGTGGAAAGCGGTGAACTAATACGAAATGTGCCGAGTGAGGGCACAACCTCATTACAACATCCCTCCAGCACACTGGAAATGGTTCTGGCAGGTTTCTTATCTGCGAAGGGCCGCCCCCATTCCTCCAGTATTAACCCTAAGACATTCCCTAAGAGATAGCAGCAAGTTAGTGAAGGAATCCCCTGCCTCCAGGTATTCCTCAGGAGCTAGCGTTTTACCTACTCTGATTTTTCCTAAGCCACTTCTTGCTCTTGTGTAACGCCATGTTTCACACTGTATAAAAGGCCTCCTAAAACTTCATATGCTTGCTGGATGTTCACACTTACATTCAGTCCCAGGCTCTGTGACTGAGTATCTCTCTCGTTGTCCGTCCTCACGTCCCCTCGCCCAGCTCTTTGCGTGGAGGCATGTCGAGACAGTGTGACGTGCAGGTGATCCTGAAGATACGTGCTAGTGCATGTTTGGGAGCTGATGTGTACAGAGGAAAGGTCAGCATAATTTGCCATGGTAGCTTCCTGCTTCTTGGACTTAGTTTTGTCCCCCTTGAAGGACTGTCTGCTTGAGGCACAATGGTCATTCAGGACCGTTCTCTGTCAGTTCAGAGGGTTGTCTGATTTCAGCTGGTCTTTAAGTTCCTTTTCTTTTATTCTTCCGTGGCCTGAACTTGTTTGCAGGATGAGTGAGTGAGTCCGGGTTACTCACGGGGGTCTCTGAGGAGGAGCAGAGGGGAGGGTGCACCTGCCAGTTCAGGCTTCCTGTCCGCTACCCCCAGATGCCTGACAGGGCAAGCAGAAGGAGGCAAACTTGAGAAACTTAGATGCTGCTCTTCATGGAAATCTTGACCTTGTGACTGGGTTCGCATTTACAAAATCACTTCTAATGTCCCCTCCCGCCAGTTGCACGACACTTGTGGGTGCCTTTTAGAAACCATTGCAGATAGAGGGTAAAGAAAACATGAATTCCTCCTTCCTCTCCAGAAGTCCTCTTGGTTCATCTTCTGTTGTATCCCTTCTTATAGTGTTTCTGTGCAGACACATGTTCTTGTTGACTAAAAAATGTTGTGCATCTTTAGATCCTGTTCACTTAATGTGTTGTGACAAAGAACCCAATCAAAAGCGGGCAGAGGAGCTGAGCAAACATTTCTGCAAAGATCTGCAAATGGCCAGGAAGCACAGGGACAGATACTCAGCATTGCCGGCCGCTAGGGGCATGGACAGAAGGACCACCACGAGCTAGTTCTTCCCAGCCACTGGGGTGGCTTTTAGGAAGGCAACAGGGAAACAAGTGCGGGTAAGGATGGGGTGAAATCGGCTCTCCTGGGCACCACTGGCAGGGATACCCATGCCCAGTGGGGCAGCCTCAAACAGTGGAACATGGAAGTTCCCACTGATGCAGCCACAGTTCTGCTTCTAGTTACTGAAAGCAGAGACTTGAACAGATCTCTGTATACCTTCCTCTTCGGTGGCTTTATTCACAATGGCCAGAAATTTAAAGCAGCCACATGCTCTCAGCGGGTGAGTGATGAGCAAAATGTGCATCCAGTAGCGTGTTCCTGAGCCTCAAAGAGGGAGTTCCTTCCTTAACATGTTTCATGTTACAACGCGCACCACAGTGACAGTGCTGTTAAATGAAGAAACTGGTTACAAACACTGATTTCATCTGAACTACTTACAGGTTGCCTTCATGGGGTGGGAGTAGAATGGTGCTTTCCAGGGACTGGGTGGAGGGGGGAGTGAGTTTGTGTTGCTTGAGTCATTTCAGTTGCAGGGAAGGAAAGGGCCCTTGGAGAGGACTGTGGACAGTGTGGAAGGATGTCCTGCCACATCAGTGTCCACTCGGAAATGGTGCAGATGGTGGATCATATACAAGGGAGGCTGTGATTGTTTCTCACATCTCGTATTTGAAGACAGCCTGGAAAACTCAACTGCAAGACCATCTCTTAGCATTTCTGTGAGATATTAACCTTCCACTTCCCACACTGAGCAGAGCTGTGAGAAGCAGGCTTGTGCCTCAGTGTCTTCCTTTGGAATCAGGATATATTCCTAGAAGCCAGACCAGATGAGACACCATGGTAGGAACCTATCTTAAGTCTCTCGTTCCTTTTTCCTTTTACTTTCAGGAGGGTTAAATTTCATTTTCACCAAGCATGGGTTTCCTCTTCCCAGATGCCATGTGTTATTAAAAGCAAATTGCTTATTAAGCCAAACATTGGTTTGTGGTGGTTTTCATTTGCATCCAGTTATTAGTGACTTAAAGCAGTTCTCCCACCTTCATTCCTGAGCCACTGGGAGGGCTTGATCTGGTGGAAGAATTTGAGTCGCTTCTGGAGGCCAACGCCTTTTTTTCGGTGTCTGTATAAAATTCCAAACAATACTTGTTTATGATGCTTGTAGTCTAGTGGGAAGATATCTCAATCAACAATGATAAAGATGTGATCAGGTTGAGAGGTCGCCCTGTGTGGAAATGAGTCTCAGTGGCACCTACAATGGATGAAGGCTTCTGTAAGAACAAGACGTTTAAGTCACAACTTAGAGGAGGAATAGGAGGCCCCCAGGTAGCAACATGGAGCAGAGAGGAGACTTGTTTCTGCAAGAACCACCGGTGCAAACCCCAACTTGCCATCTGTATTTCTTTCCGGATTTGACAATTCATTATCCTTTGCCTTCTCCCCCCCCCCCCCCACTTCCTCTTGGCTTCTTTCTCTTGCCAATTTTAAAGTATCCTTTATATAGAAACTGGTTAAAACTTTCTTTGCTTTTTATATAGGTTGTAATTACTTAGGCATTTCAGGTCTTTTTACCTTCCTCCTCTCCCCTCCAACTTCTGGGATGTTTCTTAACCATATGACAAAAGGCTTCTGCATCCAGAGCATGGGGGAGGGGACAGCCCCACTGTCCTTGTCCCTGATCTTCTGGAGGCTGAGGCTGCAGGGTAAGGTTGGAGCCAACCCTGAGGGCAGATCCATCTGTAGACCTGGGTCTGTGCATTGGGGAGAGATAAGCAAGCTCCTCACCATCCCATTAGTGTTCCTGGCAGCGTGCAGCTCTGACCTGAAGTCTTTCCCATGACCTGTCCTATGTATCTGTTCTGTGAAAATGCAGATCCCACTTCGATCTTGGTGTAGCACCGGGGCTACCTCTCACCATCCCTTCTCCTAGGAGTGACTGTGGTGAGTACATCTCCTTCCTCATCTGCTGCTTTCACTAGGAGGGGTGATCACTTTCACTTCCCGCAGAGACAAACTCAACACCTGGGGTGGGGGGGAACTTTGGGAACAAGGAGGCCACAAGGAAACCGCAAGCTATCAGAGGACTTTGGAAAGCAGGACCTGTGAGGAGGGGATGGGGAAAGGAACACTCAGCCATTGGGAGCCTTGCATGTTATCTCACTCAAGATGGAAAGATTGTCTTCCACTTGCCAAACCGGGAAAGTAATTTGTCCAAGTTCAAAGAGCAGCTGTCTGTGGTGGAGGTAAGATTTTAACCTGGTCGAACTGTTAGGCCCTGAATCAAATGCAGCTCAGCACAAACACCCCAGACACAGGAAGATAGGGACAAAAGGACAAGTTTATTAGGAAAGCTCAGCTGAGGGCCACTGAATCAAGGGAGACTCGGCGCCCCAACTTCTCATTTGCAGGTCTTTTTACATCATTTTGCGAAGCTCACATCACACATCTGCATTCTTATTCCAAAAACCAAGCAGAGGTAAAACATGGCAGACATGTTTAGACAGATACATTAAATTTACAAGCATAGGTGCTGGGTTATCCACCAAGCAGGAGCTACTATCTGCTTGTTTTCTTTTCCCAGGGACGTGCTTTCCCCTGGCAGGAGGGAGCTGCCTGTGCCATTAGGGGAGGAGAGACACTGTTTACTTTGGTGGTGCTTAATGTGAGACCCCGTCCAAACTTTCTGCTACCCATCAGAACTGATCATGAAATCTCTCCAAGGACCTCCACATTTCTTTCAGGGAAGAGCAGACATTTGAAACTGACCTTTGACCTCCAGCGCTAGAACCGGATTCAGTAGAATTCCTGAAATCCTGAAGGCTGAAACTTCAGCCCATTTAGTCATTGTTTGTGCCTTTTAATGAATCCAAAACTTGCTTTAAAACTTCTAAAATATATCCGTAGAGTTTGGGGAGATGTTTTTTAATATGTTTTTTAATATACCCTAAATTGGAAATTCCTGGATTATTTTGCTTCCGTTCCCGATTTTTGCCAGTGACTTACGTTGCAGAGGGCCTCCCAGCCCAGCGACTCCTGGTGCAGCCTCTGATGTTCTTCCCCAAGTGAGTCTGAAGGTGTTTGGAAAAGCCTTCTGGTTGCAGATATCAGCCTGGCCTCAAGCTTTGTCTCTCCTCAGGGGGCATTTGGAGTGGACCTCCTCCCTGAGGCTGCCAGGTCGTGGGGCAGTTACTGGAAAACGTTGGCTTTCTGCTGTCACCGACCACACTTGTCAGTTTTCAAGTCTTGGCTCCAAATCGAAGACGAAAGTCCAATTTTTTCAGCACTGCGTAACGCCCGCGTTGTTTTCAAACCACACTGCTTCTTCGCATAAGCACCTAATGTCGCTTTACTGCGTCGTTACCGAGAGGAGATGGCGAGTGGAGACTGGCACAGGGTACCATCTGTCAAGGCCTGTGTTTTCTTGAATCGGCCCGCCTGACTTCGAGGGTTGTGTTCATTAGGCAGCTGTTCAATAGGCAAATCTGGTATGCTGAGGACAAACTGTGCCCCCCCCCACACACACACATTTTAAACATGGGGTTTTGGGGTGATGGTTCATCGCGAGCTGGCATAGAGACTCAATTTTTAAAATATAAATGAACCCAGATTCTGCAGCTGCATCTTGGCAGTGTTCGGAGAAGGTTACGGTGGGAAGAAGAGGGGGTGGGGGGGGAGGAAAGCGTGTTTTGCGAAGCGGACTCTAACCAACAAATAAGATGTTCTTGCAATGTGAATTGGCTCTTCCTGGCAGAGGCTTCACACAGCTGTTTCTCAGGCACTGGCAACACCTAGTTATGGTAACTCGTGGTCGAGCGTCTCCAGCCCCACCTGGCTGTTAGAACATTCAAAAATGTTTCCTGATCTCAGGAGGGAAATGAAAAAAGAAATACCGGTGCCCGTGGCTTGTCTGTCTCACCATCATGTTTTATCATTATCAAATGCTCATCACTGCTCTGCTCAAACAGGCTTTCCTCCATCTCCTTGGCATCCCCTTCACATCTAGGGGCGAGCACGTGTGTGAAATGTGGGGAGTACAAGGATCATGCTGATCCTTGTAACTCTGGTGCTGGAAGAAATGGAGGACAGACGGACAATTTAGTTGGCCACTGTTGCCGTAGCAACGGAGGGGGGGGGCCTGGTTGGGGTCTGAAGCTGACTTGCAATGCTTAGCTGTGGGGTCAGCACCATCCGAACCGCTGTATAGTGTCTGTTCGTGGGTACCCGACAACCTACCAGGTGTTTAACGCCTGCCTTTGAAAACGAGGCCTTCTGGGAACATCTCTAAAGGAAAAGGAATTCTGTGAAACCTGAATTTTAGGTTTCCACTTAGACGAGGCGCCCTCTCTTTAACTCAAATATATATGTGTGTATATATTTTTAACCACTTTCAAGCTCGTTTAGACTTAACGTTAGCTTCTGCCTAAAAAATGTTTCAACTCCTCCAGTTTTCCTAGAGTCATTAGAGAAACATTCCCATCCAGGCAGTTTCGCTTCTCTTTGGGTTTGCATTTTCGCTAATACTGTTCTGTCGTTAGCACTTGAGAACTTACAAAGAAAGAGGGAGTGCAGCTGTTGGGGAGTACATTTCAAGAACTGTAAACCCTAGACTCTGTCTTCCTTGACTCCCTTCTCTCTCCCCCCCCCAAGACCTTTAAATAGAAGCTGCTTCCTTTTGCTGAGTTAACCTCAGACCCTATCTGCTGGCTTCCTGTGGCTGAGCAGAATGTCAGCTGGCTGCTGAAGGTGACCAGAGAGGACAGTCACATCTGGTGGAAACAGCCTGATGCTAACTCCGGTTCCCAAACTAGAAAGCCACCCAGAGCCGCTGACCAAGCCAGACAGGTCCACCTGGAAATTGGGCAACTGTGAGATGAACATCTGCTCAGTCAGCTGTGCAGAGGTGTCAGAAAGTGTCCTCAGGGCAAAGATCTCGCAGAACTTCCCCTGTGTGAGCTCCAAGTATAAGTCCTTACTCCCAGTGGATGGAGGCTTCGCATAAGGGCCCTCTGTGGGTTAAGCCGGTGCGGATTAGTTCTGGGTTCAACACACCAGCCTCTTAACTTGTTGCACTAGACTCTGTCGGACTAGACAAGTAGGACCATTAACCCTTTCACACAAGCAGCTCACCCCAGAAGTGTTTATCAGGCAGTTGCACAGACGGAAGCAATGGACATCTGCCTGAAGAGCCTCTCAGGAGTGGAAAAGTATTAGCTGGGCTAGGGGAGCTCCGCCAGGGAACAGGGCTGCCCTGGCAGATAGCTGGCTGAAGGAGGTGCTGGCTTGTGTGTTGTAGGTTGTGAGTGTCCTAGAGGCTCTCACGGAAGTAGGATCAGCAGACGCTGCTGCTACGGAATTGTTGTGCTGGAAGACGGAACGATGGTGTCTTTTCCTCAGGTGGGAGAGCACACAATACATCCAGGAAAAATGAGCACCAATGTGAGCATATTGAGAATGTTGGCTGGAGAGTAGAGAAAGGTCATCATTGTCTGTGCTAAGGGGACAGAGCCTGGATCTGGAGTCTTTAGAGGTTTTAGGAGCCCTTGTTGATACAACTGAGCGCTGTGAGGGCAGAAGGATTCATGCTGCTTGAAGTGCTTGGCAGTTAAGGTTTGGGAGCCAGTTGAAGTCCTTTAGGGCCCAGGAGGAACTTGACTGGGCCAGTTTGCTTTCCTGAACTAAAGCGAGCAACTGGGCTGGGGTTGGGGGAGGGGGAGGGAGAGAAAACAGGGAAGGAACAACACAAAAGATAAGAACGATGGTTCACGGTTGATATGGTGGTGGGGAATACAACAACGATGTTAAAATATATATTTATGTATATATAAAAGACAAATGACATGGCCAGGGCTCTGAGTCAGGGAAGCCCCCGATAAGTCATGTGAGGGTTGGAGAGAAGGCAGTGAATGGGCCCTGTCTGTACCCTCTGCCTGCAAAAGGTGTGCATTGCTAGCATGGTTTTTGTCCGGTAATTCTCCCCTGCTCTTTCTCGGGGAAGACCTAAGGCTTGACGGGGTGCTTTAGTTGTTTTGTGCTGGCCGCTGACCTCTGTCTAAAGGGCTGCCAATTTCCTGCTCTTCAATACAGAATTTTGGGAAACTGGCAAGCCCCAGTGTTCACGTGGTACCGCTTGCTGGTAGCATGCCAGTTAGTATTAAGCATTTCAAATTCCGTTTCATTCCATCAGATCAGCATAGCATTTTTTTCCTCATATAATCTCTAAGGTGCACATTCTGCTGTGTATGAAGACATTCAGAAAAATGTAACATCTTTGTGTTAGCGAGTATCCCTTTTGGGGTACCACGTTGGGTGAGGCATGTTTTGAAGTGTGTGCTTATGCTTCGTGCATGGGGGGCGGGGGAGGCAGCCGGGAATGTGCCTTGCATTGGGAGGCCTTTTGAGTAGCTTGCCTTCAAGGAAATTGGAAGAGTAAACACACTTTACAATCCTAAGACTACTTTTTCAGAAGTTCAGAAAATAAATAAGCGCCTGGTTTGGTGAGCCAGGTTATAAATGGTAATCGGTCACAAATTAACTAGGTAGCTGATGGTGCCAGTACAGTCCTAGCACAGAGAGATAGCAGGTTGGAATTTGAAATTGAACTTGACCTGGTTATCTTCTGAGCAATATTTCTTTTAAATGAATGAGCATCTCTTTTGCACGTTGCCCTAAGCATGCATGTATCTTTCCTGCAGTTCATCAAGGAAAAGTCAGTTTACAAAGGGAGCTTTTACAATTACGATTTTAAGATGTTTTTATTTTTTTTTCCTGTGAATAACTGGTTTTTATAGTCCTTATACAAGGAATAAAGATTTTGGATTCTTAGATGGGCACCAGGTGTGATGTGTGGTTGAGCAGGTTGTAAGCCCTTTTCCTTGATTTGCTATTAGCATTTTCACATTTCAGAAAATGTTGCGGAAGCATCAGCTCCATATACACTAAGGGTACAGCAGCAGCTAAATCAGACTTGGCTTTCTCTTGGGGAAGTTTACTGAGTTAGAAGCTGAATCAATATAAGGAATTCAGAGACAGGTGCTATTGGGTGGCAGAGCGAGCTGCTGAATCTATTTCCATGGAGGAGGAGCTAATAACCAGATAACTTGGACTTATAGGAGCAGGATAGAATGTGAATATTACAAACCTACATACGGTGAAAAGAACATAACTGAACAAAAATCTGGAGGATTTTTGGAAAGGAAGGAAAAACGAGAGGAAGCATCAGCATGCTGGCATCTTTCAAAAAGAAAACTCATTCTGGCTGACATAGCCTCTCAAAACATGCCATCAGTTTATTTTTTACCACCTCCTAAATTTCATTTATTTTGCTACAGGAAAGTGAATGTAATGTCAAAAATAACATGAGGACGATGATCCCATTTTCAGGAAATTATTCCTCCCCACCTCTGCCACCATCTGTATACGTAGAAAGATGCCTGGAATAGTTTGTCTGATGATATCACTACCATGTACTAGCATTGTCCCTTTCTGCATCCCTCTTTCTACCAGGCGTTGCATCAGTTCTTTAAAAAGATGAAAATATGCTAAGACGTTAAAAGTAGATTCGGGGTGTTAGGAATAGGAATAATTTTCTTTGTACTTTCACTTTCTAAAATTAGAATAGTTTTTAATGGACCGGACATCAGTTACAGTCTACACGCACACGTAAGTTACTTAAGTGGATGTGACTGTACTGGGGGGGGGGGGAGGGTGTTCGTGATTTTACATTCCAGCTGCTGCCAGGCTTAACTTCAGTGCATTCACTCTTCTCCCCCCAGTTGAGGCTGTGTCTTCCCTTGGTCCTCCCGTTCTAGCTTTCACAGAATGGTTCCGCTGCCTTTTAAAGGAAGGGTGCCCAAACAAGGGGGGCAAGATTTTCTTTTTCCTGGTCTGTTTCCGTAGAAATCTTTTGGAGCGTGGGACTCTGGGAAGATGGCTCTGATACTCTCCATTTGAGAAGTTCCCAGCCTGCTGTGCAGGCCAAATGGGAGAGTGGCCAGACTGAATATGAGCAGGGCCCTAAACCAGTTAGGGATTAAAACATCTCAGCAAATGGTGATGGTGATCTGGATAGAGGAAGTGAGGATCTGAGGCGAGATTGGAAAAAAATGGGCAAGACTTGGAAGGTTGGATCTGGAGGGGGTAAAGGGGAGGGAGTGTGACAGATGGCTCCCTAGCTCTGGCCTTGCAGCATAGGCTGGTGATGGGACCACTCTGAGCTAAGACCCCAGATGCTTGCACATCTGATTCATGAGGTCAGAGCAGGTGACCTTGGACTTCATCTCAGAATTGACAGCATTGTAATTTGACAAGGACCAGTGAGTGGGCTTCCTGGGACCCAACCCTCTTCACTTGAAAACAAAACAAAACAGCTTTTTCTGGGGTGTGGTTCTGTTCCATTTATTAGACTCTCCAGAAGGGTCATGACTCAAAGGTTCAGAACTCCTGAATAAGTAATGTTCCATCTCAGTGACCACTCTAAATGCCTGTGTTGGGCTCATGAAGCACAGGAAACATCGATGAGTGGACATGTCCTGTTCAGCTTTGGAAAGGGAGTTCAAACTGCTCCTCATGTCATTTTTCCAGACTGTTTTCCCTGACCACCTGAACTGGATTTCTTCCCCCTTTAATTCTTTTAGAATTTAGTGCAGGTTACTTGGCACCTTGTATTTTATCTTATTTATTTATGTATTTATTTACTGAGACTAGGTCTCACTGTGTTGCCTGGGGTAGTCCTGATCCCTTGGACTCAAGCGATCCCCAGCCACAGCCTCCCAGGTAGCTGGGATTACAGGCACCCCGCCACTGTACCCGGCTGCTTTTTTGAGATCCAAGTCTCACTACGTTGCTCAGGGTAGTCTCGAACCCAAGAACTCAAGCGATCCCTGACCTCTTGCCTCCCAGCGCTTGGATTATAGACGAGTGCCATCATGCCTGGCTTTAGAGCCTTGTTTTAATCATTTTGAGTCTCCAACTTAGCCTTTGGACTAGAAACGGCCAGCAGTCATTAGATATCCCTGTGCTGGCCGCTTTACATGGTCACCCCTGTGAGATGAGCACTTGACATGTCCACATTTACAGATGACAAAACAAACTTCCGAAAAGGTCATCGATAATGAGTGGCAGACTGGGATTTGACTCCAATCTGTTGGTTCCCAGAGTCTCACAACTTTCCACTCTCTTGACAAGTCCTGTGGGTTGACAGGATTGAATCGCATTCTCTCTCAACTCATCCCTGATGCTCAGATTTTTAATGAAAGAATGGATAAGCATATTCATTAATTAGATCATGCCTTTTAGGGCAGGCCCCTTTCAACTAGTTCCCCATCTTTTGTAAACTAAGTGCCCTTTTAAACTCTCTGTAGCTGGATTTTCTTAGAAACTTTTCTACTCTAGACTGAGGAATAGCCAAATTATCTAGATACAACAGAATTATTATACCAGACTTTCAGGTATAATATACCTGACATCCTGTGACCATCCTGTTTCCCCCCACCTGTTTTCTAGCCAGTTTTTATGTACATGGTGGTGCTGTTGGGTTTCTAGAGTTTTTTTTTTTTTGTTTGTTTGTTTGTTTGTTTTTTTTGAGAAAGTTGTGATTGAATTGGAAACCCTTGTTAGGAAGTTGAATTTCCAAAGCAGTCATTTGTGGTCAGCCTGTGTAACTAATGGACAGTTATCTGTCTCCTCTGGTATCTTGCTCTAATGACTCCGAGTAGTGTTTATGTATACTGTCACCTACCTGCAAGCTTCACAAGGAAATTCATGCTGTCTCTGGCCATCCTGCCAGCAGATCAGCCTTCACAGCTTTAGCCCTGGGCTGTGGTCTCAAGGTCCCCTGTCCCTGGGAGACTGGCTTTCCCAGATATGACTGCAAAGTGGAGAAAAGTGGGTGTCAGAGGCGTGACTGAGTGTACCATACTCCTTCTGTCAACAGGCTTTTCTTTCATCCTAAAATTGTGGATGGGAACTCATGGCAATAGGTCAGCTAGCATAAAGAAAATCTCTCCACTTCCAAAATTCCAAAGGAATTTGGAAATGAGCAAAAATTTTGAACTCATTTGATAAAGGAATTCATAAACCTGATAAAAAGCGCAATTAGGTATATGGACATCTAGCGTCTGATAAGGCAACCAAGCTAGAACCTAGTGACAACAGGTGATTTCAGTGAATAGACTGGAATATATGTACCATGAGGGCAAAGGTGGTATGTGTATGGCTTCTAGAAAGGATCACTTCACTACATTGTGAGTGGATAAATGAATGTTACTAAAAGTGATTGCTGAAATTAGTTTTAGTGCCAAAACTAAAGACCCCAAGAGATAACAAGATATACTGTAAAGGCTAACTTTATTAGAAATATGACTTGTAGCCTATAATATCAGAAATCCATTTTCATCTGCAAATATTAAATGGAGCTGAATTTTTGAATTTTCTTACTTTAAAGCCATGGTTCTCCAGCCTTGTTTTGAAGGTTCTGAAGTTGTGCCCTCAACCTGGGCAGTGCATTTGTTCATATAATTTAGGCATTGCTATTAGCTGTGTCTGAAAAACACAGAGGCAGCCCAAACAGGATAAAGGGTCCTTTTACTTTGTTGTAAATCCCAGGTGGGAAAGGGAAGATATTTCACCAAGAAGTTGTGTAGAGGGAAATTGGAGCCTTTGGCTTTTAGGAGAAAAAGATAAAAAGGAAAGGAGCAGGGACAGGATAGACTTTTGGGGGAGAGGAGAGACATGAGAATGGCAGACTGGTAGTCCGAGTGACCAGGGTGGACAGAAGTCCCCTGGAAGAGTGAGCTCGTGGTCAAGGAGCTGTGGTGGCCCATAGAAGAGTGACTGTTGTGCAGAGTGTGGCCCCACAGCAAGGTGGCGTGGAAAGGGATTTAGAAAGCTGATTTGTGCATCAGCATTTGAAGTTTGAAGTACCTTGGATAAGCGGAGCAGCACAGAACACTGGAAAAGAAGCAAAAAGAAGACTCTAGAGAAAGACTGGACTTGGCAGAGAGCCTGCCACAGGTTTGGAAGGGCAGAGGGGCACCATCATTCATGGACATGTGTCTTTGGGACTTTTGGGACTGAAAATGGTGACTGGGGTAAGATAACTGGCCACTTGTGGTTTTAAGGACTTTTTGTTTTCCCCATAAATTATCCTTGTAAATAAACCCTGTTACATTGCATTTTGACTGGCAACTCCTAAACGGGTTGTACAAAGAACCTGAATCTTTGTGGCAGAAGCTACATTTAAAAAGTGCTGCTTTTTCCTGTGGCTGGTTTGAATTGGAAAGTTCTGCCCCATTTTGACCCGATTTCAGTTCCAGTTTATTCTAAAATAGAACTCCAGAGAGCTTTTGTTTAGATAATTTTTTTTCTGTACCAATAGTTATCATATTAAATATCAAAAATAAAATTTCAAAATGACAAGTCTTTTCATGTTAGTGTGAATTACAGGATTTTATGAAAAGAATTCTTTTCTGAAACAAAAATTAAAAATGGTGGCCGTCACACATTGGAAATCTCTCTACTCCCTGAACTGAAAACAATTGGCTTCTCAGCTGCTTTCAATCTGCAGTAAGATCTTGCTCCGGTTGAAATGTCTAGCATAGATACATAGAGAAAAGGGGATACTGGAATTGCCTTTTTAGAGAATTGGAAACCCACTTCTTTGATAGTGATAGTTATCAAATGAGTTTTTTAAAGGTTAGTTATAATGCTGATTATGACACCATGTTTATGTCTCCTACTCTTGCTATCAGATCAAAAGGGGTAGAAGTCACCAACCAGCAAACCACAGGAAAAAAAAAAAAAAACCTCTTAAAATGTGGCTTCTGCTGCCCAACTTTCTCCACCTGCTCGTAAAAGTTGCCACTCACATGCAGCTCAACAACAGGGTCTTATTAACAAGGGACATTAACTAGGAAAGCGAAAATTTCTTAATGCCACAAGTGGCCAGTTATCTTACCCCAGTCACCATTCGCAGCCTCAACGATCCCAAAGACACATGCCCAAGATGGTGCCCTTTGCTCCTCCAAACCTGAGGCAGGCACTCTGCCAAGTCCAGTCTTTCTCCGGCACCATTCGCTTCTTCTCCAGTGTTCTGTGCTGCTCCGCTTCTCCAAGGCTCATCACATTTCTTCCACAATTGCTGATGCACAAACCAGCTTTCAAGTCCCTGGCCATCTCCAGGTACCGCCTTGCCACTACGCCACCTTGCTGCTGTGCCACATTCTCCACACCAGCCACTCTTATGCTGGCCACCATGGCTCCTTGCCACCTGCAGCTCGCTCTTCCAGGGGGCTCCGCCTGGCCAGACCATGTGGGCCTGTTCTCTCAGTTCGCCATTCTTAGCTCTTTTCTTTTTTTCCCATCCTTGATCCTTTTTATCTGCCTTTTGGTGCTTCTCGCTTCTTCTCTTGGGGTCTTTCAGACTCCGCCCACCAGGGTACTCTGGCGCCAACACAATTTTTTTTAACTGCGTCACTCACAGCCCTGCATAGCTGTCTAGAGTGCTGAGTGGCCTTCCTATGTGCTTATGTGACCTCACCCTTTGGTTGTTTGCAAAGCACTATCTAGTCCTGCAGGTCTTCAGAAGATTGACATAGTCAGTATACAACCTCAGAAAAATCAGTTGTTAATATCCACCTCATCCAAGAAAACCTTTATCAGGATGCTTGACAAGCTCAAGGCAGGATCAAGTCTCCCCAAATCTGTTTTCACCTGAAGGTTGACTCTGGTTTTTGGAAATAGAGGCTGTCGGTTCTTTTCCGTGAAGCCACAGCTCACTTCCTCCTGTCTAGAAAGGATCTGCCTGGAGTCCACATCTTCACACTGCAGTTTGTGGGGGTAGTCAGACTTTTGTGTAAAACTGACCCGTGCAAAGTGGGCACAGCTCTGCTCTCGGGCGGAGCTGCCAAGTGCCTTAGGAGTACCTGACACATCAAGCAGAAGATTAACCTGACACTTCAGAAGATTAGCGTGGAATTGATACCTTTGAAGTGGTTCATCAAGACATTCACAAATAGGAAACTGGCATTAGGAAACCCCCAGGAGCCTGGACCTGGGGGCGGAGGGGGAGTACAGCTAACTTCTTGCCGCGCCAGCCATCTTGATAGCATGGCTCTCATAGCATCAGGCTGGTGTCCAGCACAGAAAAAGGCTGGTGCTCCGTGTCACAGGGGAACTGTTTTTGCTTGTGTGAGCTCAGGGGGGTCTCCACATCCTTCTTAGAAGCCCACTTTGCATTTGAAAGAGCCCCGTTCAAATTCATATTTAGTGAAAGTCCTGGTACTGATTGTCCAAAATGGTGTCTGACCCCAAACCCAAGCTTATCAGAAAGAAGCACCTGCAAGGCGTATGTCTTCCCTGCCTTGTTGCCCGCACAGGTTAATGTGAACTTGTCCGCCTCTATCCTGAGACTACACACCGCTGGTACAGCTCTGGGAACAGGTTGGCCACAGAGGGGGTGGGCAGCCCGAAGTTAGGGTAATATAACAAGTGAATCATCCACATGTGCATAATAGAGTTGTAAAATTACTCTCCAGCTTTAGTCAGCAGCTTAGCTGAAAAGCAACAAAGCTATATAGTTAAAAATTACAGGTCTCTAAAATAGATACTTTGAACTTTTAATGTAGCCTCTAAGTGCTAATATCTCTAGGGTTGTGCTGAGAATTTTCAGGAAGCCTTTCTCTTTTGGACGATCACATTGTTATTAAGAGCTCCAGCAATTTCCCTCTGAAGTGTTCCAAAGGGGAGGGCCTGGAGCTTGCTGCTCTAAGGGCTGTGGGTCTGGTCTGTGGAGGAGAGCTTACCCCTTTCTGGAACATAATTTGAGTCCCTTTTGACATCTTCGGGACCTTCGCCTTATAAAGCTTCCTAACACTGGCTGCGACGAGAGAGCAACGCCTTCGTATTTCTGCCCTCTGTTGAAAGTTTGACATCCTCACTTTGCTCGTGACCTTTGTTTTCAGAAGGACAGTAGTTAAATGCCTGCAGATCGATCCCGGCTTCTGCTGCCCTGAACTCGAGTTCCCCTCTGCCCTGCGCCGTTGGGCCCTTGCAGGGGTGTGGACCTAGCAAACTCCACACCCTGCAAACCAGTCTCCAGGAGGCCAGGGCTGCCCCCAGATCTGCAGATAGGTTGTGACAGTCCTTGTTTCCTCCTTGCTTGTGGCTTTCAATTTTTCTCCTGGCCTGAGGGGTGAAAGAGATGAATCATCGTCGCATAACAGTTGGGCTGTGTGGGGTTTGCCCACGGGGCGGACATTGGCAGGGCAGAGAGGGTTTTCCGGGGCCTCCCCGGTTGTCCAGCTCCTGTGTCCTCACCCCTTCTTCAGGCTGCTGCTGACTGTGCGAACTCAACATTCATCCCTCCGGTAGGAAAACATTTGGCCAGCCTCCCAAAAACTGCTCCTGCTCTCCTTGCCTGCGCGGCTCTGATTGGGTGTTGGGTATCTCTTTGGCTGCCTCCACGGTCTCTTATTTTTAGGCCCTTGCTTAATGCCTTCTGTGTGTGAAACATGAAAAGTGAGCCATGGTCGCTGGAATTGGAAACTTACAGTTTTCAGGCCACAGCTCCTCTATCACATGGCCCTATCGGCTTCTTTGGTTACCGAGGTTAAAAAAAAAAAAAAAAGAGCCCACCCTCGGAACCTGGAGGTGGGGGGGAGGGTGAGCACCTATGGGCGGTGAAAACAGATATTGTAACTAAAGCTCGGGTCAGTGTCCTCCCAGCGATGGCCTTTCAGCTGCGGGCGGGATTCTGCTTACGCCTGGCCAGGTTACAGCCCGGGAGGCCGCGTGTGTGGGGATGGTGCCACCCTGCTGGCTGCAGGAGCTGGGCCCTTTACCTGCTGATGTGGTCCTTGGCGCCTGTGTTTCATGTGTTTCTGCTGAGAAACGCCTGGTGGTCACACCTGGCTGTGGTTATGCCGGCTCCTCCAGGTGGATGTCACTGGGCCCGTAAGAGGGAAAAGTTCGTGATGACAGAATGGTGGCATGAAACTAGAACTCATTTTATTTCCCCCTTTGGGATGCTGAGCATCTGTGTTGGCCGTCACTGCAGTTAAATGATCATAAGCCGGTTCCTGGAGTCCCGGGGTATGTATGTGTTCTGGTTCCCTCTCTCCCCCCTGTGCCAGCTGAGAGCTTTGTTCCAGCCTGCTGCCATCAGAGTACAGCCGTACACTGTAATTGAGTCTCCGTGCTCTTACTAAAGTGTGACTGGTTGATGGAAGACGCCCAGTGAGCAGAGTCTGTGCTGACCATCTCTGTGCGTGCACCAGTCTCCTGGACTGAGCCTGGTGTGTGGTGGGGATGGATGTGGAGAAATGGTCTGTGGAGTGGGATGGGGCGTTTGAATGAGTTCTGTCAAGAACTGGCCGGGAGAGCCACGGTGTGGCTGCTCTACTCTGCTTCTTCCCCTCCCCCCAGGCTGTAGACATGTGTCGCGCTACAGGACAGGGGCAGTGTGGCCGGAGGAGGCTGGCCACCTCCACTCCAGTGTGGTCTGGGCATCCCCTGCTCCTGACCCTTGAAGGAGCTTCCTCTGCCCTGGAGCAGCTGCTCTGGGCTGAGCTTGTGAGACACTTTCTGCATCTGAAGACTCGCAGTGCGACCCTTCACCCCAGGTCCTCCCGACGGTAACCGCTCGTCGCCCAGGGCCACTATTAATACTCAGCTCTCCTCTCCCTGAGGTTGTGTTTTAGAAAGGGCTACAGGGAGCTATAAAATAGATCTTGAAACTGGAAGCAAATGTTTCAGTACAAGCTGGTAAAGACGTGTCTTCTGAGCTATTCTACCAGGGTTACCGATCTTCAGATGCTCCCTCTTAAATGATTAAACGTGATTGACCCTGTCTCATTGGCTACAAGTAACCATTGCCTGCTCAGACTAGCTCAGCTAGCAAAGTCACCTTTGTGGAAGGCTACAAGGGCCAAACCTAGGTACAGGAGCAGAAGATGCTGCCGCCAGGCTAGGAGAGGGGTCTTAGAATCATTCTCCTGCGCCCCGGTGGCCACTTTCACTGCCATCTCTGCCTTGATTTCTTGGTTCTCTCAGAGATGCTTGCACCATCTCCAGCGACCGCATCAGGCCCTCTGTGCAATGGACCCTCAAGTTCAAATGCTGACAGGCACAAGCACCAGTTCCTGGGAGACAGAATTTGGTGGCTCAGCCTGGTCAGTGCTGGCCTGCCTGATCTAGGAAATTCTCTTCTTGGGCATTGATGGAGCATAGAGGACTGACATGAGCTCTTGGCATGGGGACACTGTCTCAGGATTCTGGAAATAATCTCCCAGAGCTGTAAAACTTGGGGCCTGACTCCTTGATCCCCAACTACTTTCCACTCTCCCTTTTGGGGAGCTCCTAGTTGTCTTCCTGCGGCCTGCAGGCCCATCCTTGTGCATGAGGTGGACTGTTCAGAAGAGTGTGAGTCATGCAACCAGCCCAGATGGGCCCCGCGATGGGATGGTTTAAATAGTAATTCTGTCAACGTGGTAGAATTTCCACAAACAGCTCCTGAGCAGAGGAAAAGGAAAGAATGCCAGTGAAGAAAGAACATTGTGACTTAATGTTGTGTCTCTTGAGCAGTGTTCTGAGGGGTCTGGAGAGAGGGAAGCGGTCAAGAATGAATTTAGAATATTCTTGAATCTCCTCTCTGAGATGAAATAGTTCCATCCAGCCACTTGAGATTTCAGAAATGTCGTATCTATGGCCCTTCAGCAATCTGCTTCTAATTCCATGTCAGACATCTTAGTCTGTCCAAGATGATTGTCCAGGGCCAGCCAGTTTCGCCTGCTTGTCAGGAGGGTAGTCTTGTTTTCGTGCAATGTTCTCGAGAGAACTGTTAAACAGCTGGGTAGCTATGAGAGCATTAAACTAATCAAGTCCCCTGGTTAAAAGGTATGACCTAGATTTAGCATTTATTTGAAATCATTTCCATTAAGTGTAGCACAGAAGATCTTCATGTGTTGGCGAGTGGAGCCATTTTTAATGACTGACTTGGGTTATCAGCTCCTGTTAATTTTTAGAGCTGCTCTTGAATTTTGAATTTTAGGACAAGTGTCCCCTTATACAGGACAAGTAACCAGGTCATTCAATTTAGAAAGGGCTTTGCTTTCCCTTCTAACTTTTGTTACTAAAGCGCTGAGAATGTCCCAGTAGAGAAGTCATGGGAAAAATACTTGGGAATAGAAGAACTAAAGTGGTGTCGGGTTCCTGTGACTTACTCTGAGTTTGGAGGCCTGGGTGCTGCTAGTTAGTCTCCAAGCAGGTGCTAGAATCTTTGGATTCCTGAGCATCTTCAATCACTGGGATGAGAGTTGCTTTCCTATTTTCCTGAGTTCCATGTCAAGTAGAAGTAGGCCCCTGGCCTTCAAGATTACCTTGGCTAGTGTTATCTTCGAACAGGTCCTGGATTTCATCTTGAAAAATGTTTTGGGCCTCAGGTTCTTGGAAGTTTTGTTGGCTGGAAGGGTAGGTAGGCATGGACACTCCCTCCTACTGTATTGTTTTAAGTCAGCCAATACACATCTCTGAACTTGGGTTGGTCTACAGTGACCTTTAAGAAGGGCTTAGTCTACTGTGACCTTTAAGATCACTGCCAGCCCAGTACATCAACTCTCAACTGGAGAGTTCTATCCTGTTTACCATTTAGGGTTCTTAACAGGTAGACTAACTCTATTAGCAGTGGGTGCTGCGCCCCTGGGTACAGAATGCCTGTCTTCTATCATTGCTTGATACTGGCGCTTGAGTCACTGGATGAGTAGGTGAATGGTGTGCTTTTGAAATTGCTTTGTGGAATACAGACTGATTGGGGTCAACCTGAATCTGGCCTCTGTCACTGGGAGTCTGTTTTGAAAATGGAAGATGACAAACCTCCTTCCTCTACATTGCATCTTGGGTCACTGGGGTTTCTTACTCTGCAGGACATTTACTCATGGAAGACTGGGCTGTTCCCGCTTCCCACTTACCCTAGGACTGTCTACTTGACTAATCAGCTTAAGCTCTTACCTCTTATGCTATTAATCCTTTTTCTCCAGCCGAGAAGCAGCAGGGTGATAGTAATATGTCCCATAGCTATTAAAAGATGATATTGCCTTGCACAGAAAGTACTTATTTTTTCTCTGCAAAAGGATGATTAAGCAGAAACTTCATTTTCATTTATGCTTTTGCCTCTTTATAATATTTCTTTGTGTCTTCTAATGGAGTCAAGGGAGGACCATCATTTTTATTGTTACTGTCAGTGCTGATCATATTCTTCCACTTATTTCCAGCATCATAACAGGATGCTTTCCTCTCTTACATGTTTACACTTTACCAACTCTTTGTGAACCTTGCTGCGGGGGGATGGAGGTGGGGGGGGTGTGGAGAAAGCAGTACAGATTGAAATAATCTTCTTTGACAGGTAGTATTTTTCTGAAAGCATCATTTGAAATCTGCATGTCTCACAGTATTTGCTAACTACATTATACTCCAAATTTCTACAGGTCAGATCTTCTCGTTGAGTCCTGGTTTTTTGTTTGTTTGTTTCCTTCTCCTGGTTGATGTATGCTGATCATCAAAACTGTGATATTTTAATTCAGTCATAAACAGGCATTCAACGCAGATTCTCTGAACCCTGCTGTATGTGCTAATGAAAATCGGAGAAGTGCTAATGAAAGGGAGGTGCCAGGTGGAGAGTCTCCTCTGGCTGCCTATGGATTCAGCTAGGAAATTTCTTGGATGTTTTGAGTTGAGTGTTTCCACCACTTACCCAGTGATGGAAACTAGACCCAGGTCCTAGTGCTCTGGGTCTTGAATTCCTATCAATAAATCTCCGTCTGACTGTGGGGATGTGTTATATCATTTTTAAAACTTTGTCTGGAACCTGTTCCACCACCCTGATCATGGCCATCTTCATCACTGAGATTTTTGAGTCTTCTGACTCAAGAAACCTGAGGATCAGCTTTTAAGAAGTAACTTTAAATATGGAAGATTTTTTTGCATGATAAACTGGTTCTTTTCTGGTTTACTTATAATAGCTAGAAACAGGAAGCAGCTCTTTAAGTCCAGTTTGGGAGAAATGACTCAGTGACTAGTACTTTATATTCACAAGTAAGCTATTAAATATTCACAGTGTTGCTGAGCATGAATATGGAAAACTACTCATGAAAATACACCCTGCCACTTACAAGAAAGTAATTATATTTCCAGCATGATTATAGTGATTTTTTTCAAAAGTTCTTAGGTAAAACCTGAACAGAGAGGATGATAAGTGATGAGATGATGAATATCTTTTTTCATTTTCTCTAATTTTCTGTTTGGGGTAATTAAAAATGAGATACCATATAGTTAGGTGGGTATTGAAACCAAATAAGATTTACAAAGCAACCAGATCTGGACACTTTGGTAGTAAAAAGTGAATTTGAATTTTTCAGGACTAGAAGTCATTATTTTTTTGTTTAGCTTTTACTTTTTCCCTTGGGGACAGGGTTGCTAGAAGGTAGGTGCCTCAAGGGTCAGTTCCTCCCTCCCCATGTGTGGCTTAGCTTTGCATGCTGGCTCTAGGTCTGTGTGATGGAGGTGCTGCTGGAAATGGGGGTGGGGACTCAGGCCAGGGGGAGTGAGCTGGAACTGGGTCTAAGTCACAGTGGTGGCTTGGTGCTCCGGCCCTGAGCTTTCTGTGCTTCTTATTAGGCTTGTTCACGCTGTGAGCCTTCAAGGTCGTTGTCAGTGTCTTGAATGATTTTTAAAAAGTAAGTTCTATCCTGTGAAGGCAGCGGAAACTGTTTTAGATCCTAATAAAAAATATGAACTAAGCTTTAGAACGTATGATGACAACGGCTGTATTACGATGTGTTACGTTCCTCATTCTGTTTCATTGAAGAAAGTTCCTTCTCTGCAGGACGTGGGAATTAGACTGAGGTTGAATACTGACTCTGCTGTTTACTAGCTGTGGATTGCGGACCAGTCCTTTTTCCTAGTTAGCCTTCTATAAAACAGACACCCTCTTAGTGTTGGGCTTTTTTAACAGGGAGAACATGCCCGCCAGCTCTGACTGGGATGCGGTTCACAGTTTGGGCTTGGTCGACGGTGGCCATCAGGAGCTGGTAGTAAGTGGCGTTAGTTAAAGCCTACTGAATGCTGTGTTGTGGAGAATACAGTCTGCATCACACCAGCTCAGAACAGAAGCCTGGACCAGATTCCGAGTGGTCCCTTGGACTTGTAAGTGGACAGTGGAACGAATGCAGATAAATTCCTGGGGAAAGCCGTTCTGGTCCACTCAGAAGCAGAGCAGAGGGTTAACAGATGATGCAGTCTATTGATATTCATCTGTCGCAGTGACAATTAGAATCCAATTATCTTTTGCTTTTGCTCTCCACTTAATGTCTTGCAATTTTGTAATTCAATTTCTTGAACATTTTGAGAAGAAATTGGGGAAAATGTACTTGTTTGTGTCAAGTGTTGATCTTTGGTAGAATTCTAATTTTTTTTGAGAACTCAAGCATTTCAAGGGAGCCCAGAGGACTCTTAACTGTAGTTGAGTAGTTGTGTGTTCTACGTGGGGACTAGGTAGCTTAACGGATGCTGTGTGCTAACGGTGGCTAAAGGTCTAAGTTCTATGACATCGGAGACCAGATTCATTCCTGTTTTCTCCTTCCGGTACCTAGAATTTTCTTTCCACTTAGTTGGTAGAAAGTAAACTGAGCATCTATCCTGCTCTTTTCTTAGAAGTTCAAACCTAAAGTTAACATATTGCAGAAAAAGAAAAGCATAGTTACTTTGCTCTTTACCATGTGGTAGCAAATTTGGGCAAACCTCTGATTAGCTATAAAAATGACAGGCTTTGTCTCTTCATTTTCAGCAGCCCCGCCCCGGCCATGTAGGCCTGATGGTTGCGTTCAGTTGGATACTTGCGCTGTGTGTGTACAGATTGACAAGGGCCAAGGTGTAAAGGGTGCTGATGAACAACTCAGCAAATGTATCCCAAGGACTAATAACAATTTATTCTAGGCGAGCGCCAAAAATATTTCAGAGAATTTTGAGGCTTCTCCCAAGGAGTTGGGAACAGAAACGGATTATGGAAATATTTATAGTAGGCATAAACTTGCACATAAACTCAAAGTACTTTAATCAGGCTTGTTGGAATTAATTCTTTTTCTGGACTAGAATAAGTCATTTTTCTAGCCTCCGACTAGTTAACTCCTACTAAACTAAACTCCGTTGATTAGATGTCTTATTTAGTTGTCTGTTTCACCTGCTAATTTTTCTATTCTCCAGATTGAAATGATTGCAGGGGTGGCCAGGATGTCTTTGAAGACAGGCGGTGAGCATAGTGTAGATGTTACCCTGCAGAGTAGGATATATTTCCTCGCAGTTGAACAGCACAGAAGCCACTTTCAAAGTAATGTTTTCACTCAGACTTTGCTGGACGCTGGTTACCAAGACCTAAATAGTTCTACAATATGAGATGCTGGAGAGAGAAGCCTCCAAGGTTGCTAAGTGTAGGGAGCAGGGAAACCTTCTACACTGGCTGCAGGTGAGTGGGTGTTAGGCGTGGGCTTGATGCTAATGAGGACACCTTTCGTTGATTAGGGGGCCTTCTTGGGAAAGCGGGGTTGGGGAAGGACCCTTTCATCTTGCTAACTAGGAAACTCTAGTGTTGCCTTGTGGCAACTGTGTGTTGTGCATGCATGGCCCCCAAGGGCCCTTTCCACAGCCCTGGTAGTGGAAAAACCCTCCCCTCAACCTTGCTCATGGCAGCTGGGGGCATGGATGCTAATTAAGAGAACGAGGCATGTCACATGTAAGCAGGAGAGGGCTTATCGGCTACCCTGAAATTGCCTGCACACATGTGGATGGCAAGTCTCAGAATTCCATTTATCTGAATTTTGCTCTGCAGTCTTGCTCTGACTCTGTAGTCCTCTGTTGAATCAGGACCTAGTGGACCTTGGCAGATGGTCAGCTCCAGAGAGGCCCTTGTAAGAGAACCCTGAAGTAATAGCTCGGGATGAAGGAGTGGGTTTGGAATAGGGTTTCGTGTTCTTTTTTGTTGTTTGAAGGAATTTAGGCTTAGGTCTTTATCTGCTTTGTTTTGCTTCCCTTTTTGTTTTGGGTTGGGGATAAAAATAGAAAGGAGAGAAGGAGATAAAGTTAGGGCTCAACAAGTTCTCAATGATCCTTGACGGTGCTGTTGTGCTCACTGAAGATTATTTACCAGCCTTCAAGGGCTTGAACTCTGTGGCTGGGCCTTGGGGCGGGGGGGGGGGGGGGG
>PVHY01012648.1:0-43711 GCA_004024945.1 Uropsilus gracilis | reverse complement strand
GTTTGTCTGGGAAAGTTCTGGTTTTTCCTTCATAAAGGAAGGACAGCTTTGCTGGATAGAGTATTCTTGGTTGGCAGTTTTTGTCTTGGAGTGTTTTAAAGATGTGGTGCCATTCTCTCCTTGCTTGGAGTGTCCCTTCTGAGAAATCTGAAGTCAGTCGGATCAGTTTTCCTTTGTATGTTATCTGTTTCCTCTCTCTGGTTATTCTCATAATTTTCTCCTTATCTTTAGCTTTTGTAAGTTTTACTATGATGTGTCTTGCTGTGTTTCTTCATTAAAGAAGTTTGGTGTCCTTTTTGCTTCTTGTATGTCTAATTTCATTTCTTCAGGTTTGGGAAGTTTTCCTCCATTATTTTATTGAAGAGCCTTTTGGGTCCTATTTCTTTCTCTTCACCTTCTGGTATTCCAATTACTCTTATATTTGTTTTCTTTAGGGTATCTGAGAGATTTCTGATTATTTCTTCTGTTTTCTTACTTTGCTTTTCTCTCTCTTTCTCTTTCTTCATTCTTTTTACTTCTGTATCCTCTAGTGTGCTGATTCTTCTATTTCTTCTAGTCTGCTTTCCTGACTCTTCCCTGCATTTTTGAGTTCTTCTGTTGTTCCTCTTATGCCTTGCATCTCCTGCAGTTTCTTATTTAGTGTTTTGATTTCGTTTTTCTGTTCGTTGATGATATTGTTCATTTTGCTGCATTCTTTTTTATATTTTTCTACTACTTCTCTTAATTCATTGAGAGCTTCTCTTCTTTTGCTTTCCCTTTGTTCCCCCCTATTCCTTGGCCTCTTTGAGTGCTTTTATCACGTTGATTCTGAATTATTTGTCTGACATATGGAGCATTTCTTCGATGTCATCCATGTTGGTTTTTTCAAATTGTTTATCCTTAGGTGGTGAGTTATTTTTCTTAGGGCTTGCTTGAGTGTTTGTGTTCTTCCTTTTTCCTGTGTTTTCCTTTCAGATCTGCTCTACGTATTGGGTGACTACCGCTCTAGCAGTAGGCATGTTGAAGCCTATATAGTTGTATTTAACGCTGCTTATGTGCTTTTGGTAGTGAATGTCCTTGTTTTCTGAGTTTGTGCCGGTGCCACGGCGCTTTTGGGCTTTGGGGTCCGCGCTGTTACGGTCCAGGTGTGTTCCTTCCCCACCCCCTTTAGCAACTCAGTCCGAGCTAAAGTTAGGCTGAATAGCCAGGGTCCATAGAGATGCAAATGGCCGGTCTGCCTGCCTCCCAGGCTGTTTCCGTTACAACTGGGAGATGCCACAGGCTGCTCTAGGTAGGGTAGCCTACCTGTCCTGCGTGGTCTCCTCCCCCAGGTGCTGGTGTGCTAGTTGCTCCTCTCAGCAGGGTCGGAGTCCCCTTTGCAGGTGACTCTTTTGTCCGCGAGAGCCTCAGTCCACTCTCCGGACTTTGGGGTCGGTGCTGTTACGCTCCAGGTGCGTTCCTTCCCCACCCCCTTTAGTAACAATAGCTTTTATACTTATATTCTAGTCATTTAGATAAGAAATTCACATTGTTTTAATGAAACCAAACCTATCTAGAATAGATTTCCTAAACCTAAATGAAGATTGTAATTAAGCTTTTGTTTTAGATATAAAATAATTCCTTCATTCTCAAAATGACTATATACACATATCATGTGGAAGGGTGAAAATTGAATCCTGGACAACAATGATGGAACTGATGTTAGGGTGATGGGCTCTATTATAGCCCAGACTGGGCCCATGCTGTGAAATGAGGAAAATGTCACTTCACTATCTCATCTGCCTCCAGAACACTGGCGGCAGAATGTGCATGACTACCTCTGGGAGAGTGATAGTTTCACTACTCCTCCAATGTTTTTTTGTGAGTAATCCCCCTGCCCTCATTTACCTCACAGGAACCAATATGTCACCCATTTTTATTGCAACCTCACCATTTGCCTTCCTGTGAAATTCCTCATGGATGTTGCTTTGTATCCTATAAATACCCCTTCCCTTTATGAATTAACTTGTTTAGTCCATGCTTCTAGATGACCTTTAGCTTGCTGTAGCTAAGCAATCTCTCTTGTTGTCCTTTCTTATACCCCGCATCAGGCTCTCAACATTGGGGAGTGACATGAAACAAATATAAACATCTCCAGCCCAGATCCTTTAGGAAAGGTAGCAGAGTGGAGAACTCAATTTGGGAATTAACCTAAATCATAGCGAAGATAACAACATTAGACAATGAATCTAGAGCAAATGCCATAACCTATTGATTAAGAGTCTAGCTGCAGGGAATGTAAACTGGTTCAACCACTATGGAAAGCTACGTGGAGGACCCTCAAGCTAATGAAAATGAAACTACCATTTGACCCAGCAATTGCTCTCTTGGGAATCTACCCAAAAGAGACCTCAATGTGGGTACAAAGGGACACCTGTGCTCAGATGTTTACTGAAGCACTATTTACAATTACAAGGAAATGGAAGCAACCTAAATGCCCCAAAACAGATGACTGGATGAAAAAAAAATTGTATATATACACAATGGAATATTACTCATCAATTAAAAATGACAAATTTGAAGATTATATAACAACATGGAGGTACTTAGAAGAAATCTTATTAGCAGAAACAAGTCATAAAGAAAAAGACAGAAACCAAATGGTATTACTAATATATGGGATATAGTGAAAAAATAAACAAAAGCCTTGAGGAAAAGTCAAAACAAGCTAAGCACCAAACTGCAGCATACAACTTTAAAAAGGAGGGAAAGGGGGGGAAATGGAGGGGAAGGTGGTGGGGGGTAAATCCCTGGGATTACAATGTTGTGAAATTTATATATAAATAAAAAAATAGTCTAGCTGCAGAGATAAAGAGTAATGACAAGGCACTCCTTTGTTTGCAAACTATATAATCTTGCACAAATCATTTACGCTCTTGACAATGCCCCACTGGTTTAAGTATCAGGAAATATAAAATGAGACCTTAATGCTAATGCTGTACTGAAATTCATGCCTCCATCCTTCCTTCCCTCCCTCCATCCTTCCTGCTGGGCATTTTTAATACTACTCCCCAGAGATTCTTATATAGTTGTATAAGAGGAAGACAATTTGGTATTTTCCTGGAAGAACTTATCATGACACAAGTGATGCTGAGACCACTGAGGTAAGAAAATTAAAGGTTTACACCTGGAGATTCCAAGAAGAATTTCTATGTAGAGTAAGTACTAACCACATAATAATCTCTGTGGATACCTGGAGACATCGGTAATAAAACTATAACTTAACATGGTAGGGGTTGGTGTTGTTGGTAATGTGGCTATAAAATCTGGCTGGATGATTTCCTCAAGTCCTGTGTCTCTCCTTAACATAGGTCAATTTCTCTGAAAAGTTAAGCCATATAAATCTAAAGCTACACCTTCCTTATGGTATACAAAATCATTGGACACACATACATCTAAAACATTTTTCATTTTAATACCAAACTGGTGTAGTTATCCCTCTACAAATATCACCAAAGCACAAATGAAAAGATTATGACTGAAATGATACTTACAATGTACTATCTATACTAACCTCTAAATGCCTAATAATAACTAATGAATGTCCACTAACAAATAGGATATTGAATAAGTAGAAACTGTCTACTCTCAGTTTTAACCATGAAAGCATCCAACAAATTAGAATAAAAATATTCAAAATGCTGTAGTACTTCAAGTACACAGACTGTTGTTTAGTTAAAAGTGGCCAGAGATCTATGCAATATAATTATATCACTGAGAAATCTGAGTCAGTGTAATAGAAGTGAAGTTGAATATTCTCCCATATACAGAGTAACAATTATAAAAATAAGGGATATAAAGTTAAGAAACATACAAATTCTATTATGAATAATATTCACCACTTATGACATATATATATATATAATCAAATTGTCAATATATGCTTTACTTACACAAAGATATTTTTAATTATTGAAATCTTAGGGCTCTTTAAGTCACCAGATTTAAATAGAACATATATACTACAAAAAGATTTTCAATATTTTTATAATATTAGTATGGATTTTTTACAAGAAAATGTTTACTAATACCATATACATATTTTTGTTTCATAATATATTCTGATAACTTTTGAGTAAGATGAAAAGTAAATTATCTCCCTCAAGATACGTTTTCTAATATTTTATTTTCCTATTGCATTCATATTTTAACATACTAGTAATTATTTACTTGCATGGTTTAAAAATAAGACTAAATTTCATATTGCTATTACTATTTACCTCATGAAATACTATTAATTAAGACCTGTAAATTCCATACCATCATTTTACTATATTAATGGCATTATATAGGAAATCAAAATAAAGTCATTTCAGTTCTCTATAACTGAATAACCCACTTATTTCTAAACTACTATTTCCATATTTTGGAGTACTAGAATTGCCCCCCATGTTCTATTCTGAGACACTAGTCCTACAAGATATCCTACTTCTTTTCTAATATATTTACATATGTGTACCATAGATACACAAATCAATAGGCATTTTTTGATTGTTACGTGCTTATGTATCTTACATATATGATATTGCTATTTATGAAAATGTGAAGAATGTAATTCACTTAAACCTCTTATTGTAACTAGAATTGATGAAACTTATGGAACTTTTCCTAAATGTTCACTATATTTGTTGGTGATTCATATGCTTATATATTAAAAAAAAAAAAGGAACTCCAGATAGCAGTCAAAAATACATGCAGAAGTCAATAAAAATAGACAAAGAACAAAGCACAGAGCTAACAAAACTAGACTTTTAAGTGCTTCACCAAAATCTCAACCAATATATTGACTGGATGTACGCAATAACCTACATTAGCTATAAAGAGCAAAGGTCATTGTTGAGTTTATAACTGTGCCCTGTGCTCCTCCAAAGAACACAGGGCTCTCCACGATGGAATACTACGCATCCATCAAGGAGGACAAACACATGTCATTCGCAGCAACCTGGATGGAACTAGAAAGACTCATACTGGCAGAAATAAGCCAAAAAGAAAAAGAGAAGTACAGGATGGTCTCACTTATATGAGGGATATAGGGAAAATCAAACAAACAAATAAAAAAATGAAAACAACCAATGGGACTGAACCATGGAACGAGAGAGGAGGATGGGGAAGAAGGCAGGGGAGGTGAAGTGTACAAAAGATCAGGATAGTTAACAAATGTTAGTGAAGTGGGAAAGCCCCGGGGTGGGTAAAATAAATAAATAAATAAATAAATAAATAAATAAATAAATAAATAAATAAATAAATAAATAAATAAATAAATAAATAAATAAATAAATAAATAAATAAATAAATAAATTAAAATAAAACAACAACAACAACAAAAACACACACACACCTACCATATATCGGAAAAGAACAACAGGCCAAACAACCAACAACTAAACATCAACTTAACCAAACAACAATTTGCAGAAAAATGGGAGGAGTGACTGAAGGGGGGATACAGAGGGGGGATATGGAGGGAGAAGGAGGGAAAAAAGTAAATGAAGAAAAAAAAAAGAATTTAACTTCTAAAAAAAAAAAAGAACACAGGGCTCTCTACATGGAAAGAGGTGAGCAGTCTCCAAGATAAACATAAAATAATTTTGCTTGTGACTAGCAGAATACTCAAGTCATATGTACTGTAAAAACATTAAAAGGCAACCTTATATGCAGATATAAAATTATATTTGGCATTCCAACCTGGAACCACATGACAGTTATGTATATTAAGACTCAAAAGGAAAAGAGCACATTGGAGAAAATTCAGAGTAGTTTACTTACTGAAAGATGAATGTCAGGAAGTCTTTTTAGAATATATGGAAAGATTCAAACATATACACATAAAAAATAGGAAAAAATCATCAAGGAGACCATCACAAAGACAAGGAATTAAAATTTTAAATGGCATTTGAAATTTTCAAAGTTCAGTAATTTTAAATTAAATGAGTGGTAAAAGTAACAGATCCAAATTTACTAGAAATACCTCTCTCTTTCTAGAACTACCCCATTTTTCCTCTTCTCTGTAAAGTATTACTCTCATTTAATGGATACCTGTGTAATTTATTAAAATAAGTTATACTGACAAATAGCTTTTATCAAATGATTGCACTTTTGCAAATGTTGCAAACATATTAAAATATATAAATAATAACAGCATTTGATAATGTTGACAGGAACTCAGTTTCTGTTTCAATTGAATGCTCACAAAAATCATGCTGTATTTATCCAAAACGAAAAGATGAGACCAGCTGGCAAGTATTCAGATTATAATTATGAAATGATAGACTTAACTACTTAAACAGAACTATTTTTGACAAATATATTTGTATATATACATACATATGCATATACACATATATATGGCTTAAGGAAAGAAAACTATAAAGTTTATGGGAGCAAATAATTTTAAACCAAAATAATATCTGACAATTATTAAAGTATATTTGTGGTTGATTATCTACTAAAAACAAAGTAACTAATCAGCAATTTAAAAGTATATATTTATATTTGATTAGTAGGACATGGGTAGTTTCCAAACTAGTCATTTTAAAAAACATAGTTTGATGGCAAAATATCCTCAACCTGTGAGGGAAAATCTTAATCTATTAATTCAAGATCCTCAATCAAGTGTTAACAATAAAATGTATATTGAGACATTAATTATTTCTCAAATCTTATCCCCCATTCAATTTCAAACATTTATTTGAAAGGGGAATTTTATAGATGCTCATACATAACTCTGTTTGTATAAAAGGTCTATACATGAATATAAAATTCCATTAACAATTATACTTATTCTTAACTACTTTCAAATTCCATACATATAATTCCCTACACACACATACACATACATCAGGTAATTTATAACTATTTACATATGCTCACTTCATAAGTAGCTTTTAATTTCAGCTATATATTGTAATTTCAGAAGATGATAGTGAATGAAACATTGTTATATCTTCTTTTCATAGCCTATCATTAAAGTAGAAAAAAATGGTAATTAATACCAAAGTTGATTTAACCTTTAATTTATCTGATTAATCTATTTTAAAGTTCACATTGTAATTTGCTTTTTTTTTTTTTGCTGTTTTCTTTTCTTAAAAATGATTAACATATATATTAATTACATAAATTTAAAGCTTTTTCAGTTGAGTTAAAAATTAGTTTGGTCATTAGATTACATGCTAAAATCCTTGCCATAAGTCAAAATCTCTTATAAAATTTTGAAAAGTTTTTAACCACATATTAAGATAAAATATTAACTAAAATAGTGAACTAGCAGTGAAGTAATATAGATATCACTTTGTTAGTCTACTATAAATAAATCAAGTTAAATACATAAATTTAAATAAACAGATAGTAAATGTAATTAGAATCATATTTTAAGATTTCCACCACACTTCCCGGAAACAAAGTAATTGTGTCTAATGACTATCAAATCTTTTTGCTATCAATATACTTATCAGTTATAATCCTTAATTCCCTTTATTTAAAAAAGAATTAATTAAAATTTCAACAAAATTATGCTTTTACACACATGTATATGTATATACATGCATATATCAGAATTTACATATAAATAGACACATGTTAGGACATGCAATTTATGTTACTTAATTTTACTACAAGGACTTGAAAACATTTATACCAAGTTTTATATTTAGTCAATTTAATATATGTTTCTACATATTTTTACAGTAGAATTCTTTAAGACATCTGAAAAGGAAAAAAAAATCATTATGAAAACCATCTCAATGAGTCAGGATAATTTGCAGCCATTTAACTAAACAGACATTTATTCAAAAGGGTCTCAGTCATTCTACTTAAATGTAACTTACTAAAATGTATTTTCTTTAATTCCCCCTCAAGTATGCTCTTCTAAAACTATTTTAACTCATAAAAATGAGAGTATATGTGAGAATGTCTATTTTTCAAAAGATAAGAAACAAAAGTATTGTGAAAAGAAGATATTATACTTTTTTGTTAGACTATAAATTGGTGTAGTCTTTATAGAAAAAAGATATGGTGATTTCTAGAAAAAGAATATAAATGTCCTGTGATCCACCTGATCTAATTCAGGGTATTTACTCTCAAAATAAAAACAAACAAACAAACAAACAATAATTCTGTAAGTTATATGCATATCTTCCTCTCATACTGCAGCCTGTATTCACAATATCCTAGAGTTGAAAATAATATGTGATCATCAATTAACAACATAGTAAAGATTACACCACACATACACATACACAGAGAGAGAGAGAGAGAGAGAGAGAGAGAGAGAGAGAGAGAGAGAGAGAGACGAAAGAGAGAGAGAATACAACTCATCTATTTAAAGAAGAATTGACATCTTTTGGGGATGTTTGGGTTGTTTCATAGCCTGACTACAAATAAACTGCTGCAATAAATATAGCAGTAGTACATGATTTCTTTTGAAAAGTGTTTTTGTATCTTTTGGGTAGATTCCCAGATCTGCATCAAATGGTCAACGTGTGATACTGAGAAATTTAAACAACCACAGTTACATGTGAAAAAGTACAATAGAATAAAGTTAGGTAATGATATAACTTTTTATGCAAAAATTAATTCAAAGTGGATTTAAAATTTGAATGTGTATCTGAACCCATAACATACATAGCAGAAAACATGTACTCTGTATCACCATTTACCACTTAACCCTTACAACAAAGGAAATAAAAAATAAATAAACAAATACAACGACATCAAATTAAATGCTTTGCACATATGTAGAATGGAAGGTACCTATGTTCACCAATAAACCATAAACGCAAAAATACAAATAAATAAAAGCTTTGCAGAATGAAATTACCACAAAGAGGAAAACTACTGACTTGGAAAAATGAAATTTTCAAATTGAAAACATTAATAAATTAATATTAAAAATGTTATTAAACATTTGGTTTCATATGCAAGTAACTATTTACAAATAATTAACTATTTACAAATAATTAAACAAAACAGTGCTGAGACTTTGGAAGATTTTTTAAATTTGTTTTTATAATGTAGCAGCAACTTTGTATATGATTTAGGGGTATAGTTTCATACCACTTTATGTTGCTACACCACACACAACAAACCATCAGTAATCATCCATCATAGTCCATAGTTCATCTCTTCCCTTCTCTATATAATAGTAGTGACTAATAATCTGCACAATTTTTTTTTCTGGCATTTGTTTGGTTTAGTTTTGTGTGATGCTGCTTTTGTTTCTGCTTGTCATATAGAAGTGAAACTGGTATATTTGTCTTTCACCTGATTTAGTTTATCATAATTCCAACCAGTTGCATTTATGTTGTCACATATGGAAAGATTTTATCATTTTTATAATTGATAATATTCTGTTGTGTATACAAACTACACCTTCTTAAATTACCTGTCATTGTGCACTACACTAAGCTTGCTTTCAAAGCTTGACTATTGCAAATAGTGAGGAAGTAAATATAAGAAGCATGTATGCATACACACTAATATAAACATAGATATTAGATGAATATACAGATAATCAGGTAGACACATGTGTAAGTATACATACATAATGAGATAGCTAATTTTGTTAGCTTCATTGTTTTTATATTTATTTGCAAAATAATTAAATTTAAATAATTCCATATCATTTTTCTTATCTAAAATAGATTTCATATAGGTGAGAATTTTTATATTGTCAGAAGCAATAAGAATTGTAAGCTGAATGAATCAGTCATTTAATGTCATTGTTCTCCATAAAAGCATAATGAAGTGAATTAATTTATTTATGACCATGAATAAGTTTTTAGTAAGACAGGCCTTCAGGTCTTTGTTCTTACTGTCACTGCAAAATGAGTCCCATTAGAACAGAAGTTTGATTACTTGGGAAAATCAAGAATAAATCCAAATGCCAATAATTTTTGACACTCTAAAGTATAAAATGCCTATATTTTAAAAAGCTGTTTATTGAAAATAAATTATTTCCATTATAAGTAATTAATTGATGGGATTGTTCATGCTCTACTTTATAGAAAGCTGAATCCCTCACTGTCACCATACTTAGCTGAAAATACTTTTAAGACTAATTTAAAAAAAGAAAAGAATACATAGGAAGTAAAAACTTCCATGCTGTTACTTTACCATTAATTAGTTACTTTAAATATCTTGGGAGGAAACCCAAGGGACTATGGTGGAGGACTGTGGGTGCACTGGTGTTGGGTGTGGTGAGCTAACATAAATCTGAAGTATTGAGATCCTTATGCTAATAGATCATATTCACTACTGTCAACCAATGCTACCCATTAAAACAAAATAGTAAAATAAATACCTTGCACTTGCTGCTAAACTGCTAGTACTTTGTCACTATTTTTAAAGAATATACGGCAGTACGTAAAGGAATTATTTTTTATGAGATAATAATCAAGATACACCAGATGCATTTGACTCTGGCAAATGACAAGTTTGACTTCGTATATTGAGTTAGATCATAAAAGCTCTCCTACTTTAGGTTAATATCTAAATACATACTGTTGCCCAAGCTATTATTTTAAAATTGTCATAATCAGTATCATCATCAAATCAGTTTTCTACACAGTGGTGTCTGCTAACATCTTATCACTATCCACCAGTGAAGGAAGTTCATTAGAAATAATGTGAAGACACTCATGGGCAAGTGCTTCATCACTTAAACTATAGTCTAGATATATGAATATAACAGAGTAATTCAGATCAGAATCATCATGAAATGTTTATTTAAGGTAGGAATCTGTAGGAAGTTTTATCAATCTAACAGAAGACTAAGGCAATACTGAACAAAACTTTTTTTTTTTAAATGGGAACTAAGTATTGCCATGAGTATATAAATGTGTGTAATAAACTGAAACCATTTACTTAGTTACTTCCGTGTTTCTACAATAATATGCATTACTGACACCACGTTTTGAACATTATATTCTGAAAAGAACAGTTAACTGAATGGCATTAGCTTTACATATTAGTTAATCACTATACTAATGTGTTTAAAGATTCTCATAAATATTGATTGTAAATGTGCATGTCAAAAATTCTGATTTGCACAGGGAGAATAATGATTTTATGGCACTCCACTAATATGAAAACAACTATTGTGATGAGATATATACAGTACATTTTATATGATTCAATAAATATTTCTAAAATTATTGTCTTAAATATAGTAACTAAAATTTCATGAAAATACACTCTGTATTTAAAAATCAAATCTTCATTATAAACATTTTATATTGAAGTTGAATTTCTATACATAGTGTATAAAACTAGAAAGTTAAAGGCTTGAAATTTTAAATAACTCATTTTAAAGAATTTCTTTCTAAGTTAATGAGAATATTTTATTTATTTGGGTGATTAGTGGAATGATGTGACTGCTTTATCATTCTGATTGTCATGTTTGTCAGAACATAGAATCAATTTGTAATAAGTACTTTAAGTGCAATGAATTCTGCGTATTTTATTTATGCATATCCTAGCTTGTTCCATAAATGATTTAATACACTTGGTTCTTTATTTTATCAGCATATGTTAAATTTAGTTTATGGCAATTGTTCTATCATAGTAGAAACCCTCATCATTAAAAATGGCTATATAAAATATGCCAACAGATAATACAAGAAGTCGCTCCTACATGACAACGAATGATATGCAGTTTCTTATAGGTATCAAATTCATGAACATATTTTATAATTTATTCCATCACAATGAAAAAAATGAAAAGACCACACTTATATGAAGAAATAAATAAAAGCACTAGAATTGTTGACATGATTAACAGTTAATTTGAGTTCATTCATAACATAAGGGATGATTTGTTGCAAATAACCTTCAAAAGCAGTAATTAGACATTTATTTTTAGTCTTTAATATAATATATAATCTTGAATGATATCAAATGATAGCATTATTTGATGGATATTATTTTGTATTTAAGCAATTATAACACTATATTTCTATTTGATTATCTTTTACATGGAAAGAACACACAAAGTTAATACTTTTAGTAAAAATATGTTTATACTTTATCTATTTCTCAGAATACTATATTCTTGAAATAATCCTTACACATCAATAAAGTTAAGTAAGGTACACTTAATGGGAAGAATCAGCATGCTGACATTTTTGTATAATCTTAAATTAGCAATTTTATTTTTATATGTCTATGCATGAGAAATAATTTTATTTAAAAGGGTAGTACTTTATATATCTGTGAATTCTGTTAAAATGCAATTGAATTAGATAGGATAAATTTTATTGTTATATCTTCGCAAACATAAACACCTTGCTTTTGAAAATATAGACATTATCTAGTAATATGGCTGATTTTAGTGCCTTCAATGCTAACGATTGTGTTAATTGAATATATGAGACTATATGAGAAGATAATGTAGCTTTTTGCTTTGTTTTTTTAATCTTTGAAAAGGTTTTACTAAACAGGAATATAAAAATAGCATAACCAGAATTCAACTATTGTTTTCAATAAAGATATACAGAGGTGATAAATAAATCAAATTTATTATGTTCATTTCCAAAATTTCAAGTTTCTAAAATGAGTTTTAATACATTTCAGCAAGATTTGAGAAATGGTAGGAAATTTTTTGAGGGAGAAAGTAGTGCTCCAATGCATAAGAGGCAGACAGAAAAAGGATTTAGTAAGTCAGTCATCAAGTAAGCACTCAGCATCTACCATATTACTAGAAGTGGGGATTTATGGCAGAAGAGAGGAAGCAGACGTGGAGGAGAGGTGCAGAATTGCACAGATATAGCTCCTGGGGAAAATCATTTTGAGTGCGTCAAGTATCTCTTATGTTGAGTACCAGCTCTCCCCTTTCTCATTTCTACACAAACTTTGGTTTCCAGGCATAGACACAGCACATGCCTGTATCACATTAGCAAGTTTGTTTTCCACATCTGCAATTTGTTACTTATCCTCTTCATGTTATAAATTAATGTGATATGCATATGCAAATATACTAACAGATTTCTCAGGAGATGATTAATTTCACATTCAACTATATAATGCAAAGCAGCAATATCAAAAGGCATTACTCCTAGTTTCGAGAATCTCCAGCTGATACTTTTTTTCTCAGTCTCTTATATACTTGATCCTTATCTTTATCCTTATCTTTATCCTTATCTCAGCAAATCAAATACACAATGGTGAGAACTTTTACATAAATCTAAAATGGTATACACACACACACACACATATATATATACACACACACATATATGAATGAAGATGATTCACTGGTTGTGTATTAGAATTCTCTGACACAAATCTGACTGGTCCTGATTATGCATGGAAGAGAGATCTCCATAGTGATTCTTGAGACTAAGGACTTTGGGATAACTCAACAGTCCATTATAAGTTTATCTGCTTCTCAGGGTCTGAGAGATTAGCAGTCTAACAGTCACCAGCTCTTTGGGATAATTCTGGAAATACAATTATCTTCAATTATCTTAATACATTTGCTGCTCTTTCAAGTCAGTTTTGAGGACTCTCTTAACTAAATGCCAATTTGAAAATCTTATTAGGAACTTTTTTAGTCTTTGAATGAGGGCCTGGTCCTTTGAGATCATTTTTCATTATTCTCAGCTGTAAGAGATTTATGACATTTATATCACCCCTTATTTTATGTGCTTCTGTCTCACACATTTATAAAAATCTAATTTTGGCTTCAGTTGTGTCCTATTTGATTTTTCTTTATGGTAGATGCATCAGGGAAAGGATGGAAGACTTAAATGTACAAGAGGGACCTGGGCAAGGCACTGAAATACTCCATTATGCTAGTTATTTTAGGCTATTCCTCTTATTAGCTTTCATCACACATTTAACACAGGATAGACATTTTCCTTTTGCAAAGTCACAAGGTACATGGTTTCTTGAACTTCATTCATCCTGAATTAAAGGTTATATGTAGAGAGTCCTTTCCTAACAAAGTTACTTCCTTTATATTCTAAGAGGCCATGTTGGACAAACTTTGTTTTTTTCCTAAGAATGGCTATAAATGGCCTACATTCTCCTGCAACTATAAACTTTTCTATATTAAGATAATGGATAGTAATTCAAAGTGTGCTTTACTGTGACCTAACAGAGAAGGCTCATTTAGCTGTGGCCTGGAGAGATCCTTGCCAATTCCTAGCACACCAATTCCTTGCCAATTCCTTGCCAATTCCTTGCCAATTCCTTGCTTTAGAAAGTACTTGCTCAGCTCTGTTTAGTATATACTTTTGCTCTGTTTTTACAGCATTGCATCCATATATAGAAAGGGGTAATAAAATTCCTTCTTAAAATTGGAAATGCAATAACAAATAAAATGAACATAAATGTTGGGTAATTTATTGATTTTATAATAATCCTACCTCCTACCTTAAACATGTGATGAAGAGACACTCACTGACTTCTGAATAATAAGAATAAAGTTTCAAATACCGATTTTTATTTTCTGTTTTTTCTGCTTTTGGCTTCATTTTCTCAAATCAAGGAGCCTCATGAAAATATAGATAACTATTGGAATCTTCAAGCTTACCACACAAGTTTAATATATAAAGCAAATAATGAGACCCTAAAGGGAAACCACTACCTGTCATCACACATTTAAGATAGTATATCCATATTGCTAAAACTTGAATTTCTTACATATATTTTAATCAGTAAGTCAGAGAAATAAGAAATAAATATTGACAGATTTAGGTAATGGGAAACAAGTCTGGCTTTGGGTGTTAAATATTGTTTCAAGAAATTAGTAGCAGGACATAATCATAAGGAAATTTTAGGAGCTTGACACCTGAATTTTTTCAAAGTTTATTGTGGTGTGACAGAACTGTTAAATATTTAAAATGTGTATCAAAATGATTTGATGTATTTTGTGATATCCACAGTAAGGTTACTTAATTCATTCACCACTTCATGCATGTACCTATACTTTGTGTTAAAGTACTCCTTTTATATTCTCTTAGTAATGACAATTATACTATAGTCATCTTTTTGTGTACTAGATGCTCAAACAAATTAATCTTATAACCAAATGTTTGTAACCTTTTGCCAACAGTTTACCTGACTTCCCCTACTCATCAGCCCCTTCTAAAATATACAAAAAATATGTTTTCCTTTTTATATTTGGCTTAAGTTAGCAAAATATCCTCAAAATTCACCTGTATTTTCACAATGATATATATTTTTTAATGCTTCAGTGTTCTTCCATCACAGAGAAAAGTTTTCTCCTAGCATAGGTCATTATGGAAGAGTCATAGAAATCTAGAATAAGCAATATAATATCAGAAAGTTTATAAGAACTAGGTTACATTAGCATTCTAAAGTCATATCAAAAACAAAAGTAGCAAAATGAGAATTTGAATAGATTTGTGCATATCCATGTTCATGGTAGCATTAGTCACGATACCTGAAAGATGGATGGAATCTAATTGTCTATTGATAAATCAATGGATAAGCAAAATATGATATATAACATACAACACAATGATTCATTCAGCTTTAACACAAAAGACATTCTGAAATATGCTACAACATGAATGGATATTAAGTGAAAGAAGCTAGGAACAATAATAGCCTTTGAGATTTTGTGTGCATAGATTTGTCATTTGGGACTTTACCAATATGACAACAGAGGAGGTTCCTTTTTAGGAACATGAGAAGAAAATCTAAAAATCAACTCACTGGGAGGATATTACACTGAGAGTTCCATGGTTCAGGGTGAGACTGAAGTACTCAAATCTCAGACATCAAAACAGACTGCATGGGGAGAAAATTGGAAACACTTTGTGCCACACTGGAGAGGAAAGCAGGACCCAGAAAAAGAGGATAACAGAAAAGATGCCATAAACTACAGAACCATTCCTCCCACCCCATGGTACATGTACAGACTTCATGATGTACAATGTGGTGCTACACTGTGGACTCTCAGATCTGGGACCTTTGGGAGGAAATTTTTCACAAAATAGGCCCTACCACTTAGCATGTTAACAGAAGCAGCTGACCTTATCCATGCCTTCTCACCAGACATAACAACTGCAAAAGTATACTTCATTACCTACAAAATCCAGCAGATGCCAATAAATGAATACGACAGTGCCTCCTGTTAGGAAATAAAAGTATTTCAGCTCTATAAGCTATAGATCCAGATATTTTTATGTTTTAAACTAAATGACTCAAAGTATTTATCAACACTGTATGATTCAAAAAGAGTAGAATCTTTCCTCCTCAGGTTTATGTTAATCAAAACACAACCATCAAAGAACATTTTTAAAGACAGAGAAATGTATTTTTAACTCAAAGGTATTTTTATATGTAATGAGCATAATAGAAATAACCATGAATTTATTTTCAACAGATAATGTAGAAATTCACAAGTAGTCCACAAGTAGTACAAACTTTAATGTAATTTATAAAGATGTGTTCACATGTACTAAAACAGAAAAAAAAAAAATAGCCTTCCCTCAGAAAATTAAGAACTGAAATCTATCTTAATGGCAATTTCCATGTCATTGCTTAGTGTTTGCCTTGAGAGTCTAATAAAAATGCCTGTTCTATTATATTTTCAATCCTTCAGTGGTGAAAATTAGAAGTAATTTAATACTAATTATATTAAATTACTGATCTTGATATTAAAGCATGTCATTTAGAATCCAAATTATTATCATTACCAGTTATAAAAACATAGTTAATTTTCATTCTGAATAAAACAATGTAAAAAAATTCCATTTGAAATGTTCCTAGAAATATATTTTTTCTGAATAAAAAATGTATTCGTTTTCCTTTTTGAAAATATTGAATGCGCAGCTAAAGAGTGATCCTAGACTAAAAACAGTCTTAAATATTTGATGAGAAAATACTAAATGCATAGGTAATTAGATATAATTTCATATTTTTCTATATATAATAATACTAAATATTTTGCTAATAACTTCTTAGAAAAATGTTTAGACTTTCTTACCAATAAAATCTTTCTCATTGTATTGCTAATTATTTTTAAATTAGTAGAATCTAGGGAAATTATTTCATATGGAATTCATAATATTATCAAAGATGGTTATGAGCTTCTATACCAATATCAATCATGCATACTATAGGGTTTTTTTGTAATTTTTTTTTTTTTTGTAAATCTAAGTAGAAGTAGACTGAAGGATGGCATTGCAGTTACAGAAGTTTTATTTTTGTGTAGGTAGTTGCAAACTATAGCTAACATATACCACCTACTATATAGCAGATGTGATCCCCAGTGCTTCAATGCCAGTTATCAAATTATACCTTCAGAAATATTCTAAAATTTTATCCCTATAGAGGTTGCCTAAACTTCTTAAACTATATTCAAGGGCATAGTTACATTTGATTTCAGTTGGCTCAGCAAATCAGAAGGTATGGCACAATATTAAACGAAGCAAGGAATATATTATTATATTCTAATAATATCATTTTGAACTAATTGGGTCCTCTTTTCACAGATTATTGCAAGGTTACAATGAATCTATCATGGTTTTAGTAACCATATCTTCCCCAGTCTTTTTAATATTTGCAGAAGCAACATCGATGCCATTACAGGCCCTGAAATACTGAATTATCTCTTATATTATCCATCCTCATCAAGTATTTGAATACCTATTATATCAACTCCTATCATTTTAACTTGAATGCATATTTTCTTTTTGCTTAAATAATACAGCCAGTAGAAAGTAACACTTAAGTTCCTTCCAATAATCATTTAAACTTGGAGTTTAAATGATTATCAGTTTTATCTTTATTTTACATTTAAGAAAAATGAGACCTAAGATTTAGGTTACAACGATGATAAATAATGAAAAGCAAGATTCACTTTAGTTTAGTTGGCATGAAATAGATTTTGATAAACAATCACACACAGGACATTTACACAACACAGGCATGCAAAAAATATTTGTGTAAGTCATGCAAAGAATGTAGAAATATTTAGTAGCTATGAATATTAAATAACAGATCATTTGCATTATTTTGTTTCAAAATTCTAACATTATTTGAGAAACATTTTTTAATGAAGACATGGACTCAGAGGTGTCATATCTCGACCAAGTGTGTGTAACTGGTTAAAATTTTTTGTGAAATCAATAATAAAGCAGACAGGTTAGAATGCATAATTACATTAACCAAAGAGATTAATGCTTCAGGAAGAATGGGATAAAGTGCATGGCAAGAAATGCAGTTATGAGATTAATTCATCATTTCAAAGCATCTCTTCTTTTAGTGATAATATTATGACAAATAATAGCATGTGGTTAACAGGTGAAATCACTGCTTGTTAGACATTCCTTTCCTTTATAAATTATCTAACCACCATACTTTCACTACAAAGACACAGTCTTTTTTGCAATTTCTCTAACTGCATCAAATTTACAGAAAATGACTGGGAAGTACAATATAAATGATAATCTAGGCTGGGCACGGTGGCTCGTGCCTGTAAGCTTCAGTCTATGGCAGGCGAGAATTCTACCACTGAACCACCAATGCGCAACTGTAAGCTTCAGTCTATGAAGCGGCCAGGGCTAGGGATCGCGGTTCGAGTCCCACCTGGGGCCCGTAGCGAGACCTAGTTCCAAAAAAATAGCTGGGCGTGGTGGCGTGCGCCTGTAATCCCAGCTACCTGGGAAGCTGAGGCTGAGGATTGCTTGAGTCCGTGGTACCCCGGACTACGAGAGCCTGCGGTTCCACGGGCAAAAATAGCGAGACCTAATCTCAAAAAACAAAAAACAAAACAACAACAAAAAAAATGATAATCTAAATACCTGCATAAGACATTGCATAATAATAATCAAATTGTCAGCCTCACTATACATTTGTACTAAATAGTAAAAAACCCAGAAAACAAATTGTGTTTCATCTTTGGATGTGATTCATTATTAATATCAACGTTTCCTGTCATAGGGATGAATCATGCCTTATCAAATGCTTTTTTCCTCGTCATACTTTTCCTTAGATCACAAAAATCAAGATCAGAAAAAATATTATCTCTATTACAATACTAAGAATTACTTCAGTGTGTTTCATATTTTAATATAATGACTAGTATGTAAGTCCATCTAATCAAGTATCATCATCCTACTTTAACCCCGAAAATGTTCACCTCTTTTAGGAAAATTTCTTAAGCTTCAAAATGGTTGCATCTACATGAGCTATCAATCACAACTAAACAAAGATGTGATAAAATAAACTGCTCCTTTTTAAATGGCACCAAAATCCTATTATCAAAGGCATAGTCCAAATGATACATATAAAGATGCTCATAATGAACCATAACCAGAGACCTTCTCAATATAACTCCTTCCTATTCCTATGATAAGCTCCATCCTTTAGTCTTTTTTAACTTCCTAGTAACTGGTTTTATTATTTTTTACATGCAGTGAAATTGTAGTCCTTATATAACAAAGTAATTTTTCTAAACAATTAACTGTGTCATCCTATGTTAAAATGAGTCAAGAAATATCAACCACTTTTGGAGATCAGGTCCTGTACAAGGTAACTTCCCTCTCTTTCACTTATCACCATAGACCTTCATTCTCAAGGTATTCTGGTTTCACTCACGTTACAGAAACTTGTACCTTCCAAGCACTTCCTAGACATAATTTTCTCTTTTGTCAGTAATTCCCCATACTTTATTCATCTCTCCTCATTCTATCCATCATGTTTATTTAAAATCTACCTATATTGATATGATATTTTCCTTCAATCACCAAAGCATGGTTATGTTACTTTTAAAAGTGAATTGAATATTTTTGACAAAAACAGTTTGAGATTCAACCTTTTAGCAATTGTTGAGCAAAAAACCACACCTCAGAAAGTAGTACACAAATAAAATACAAATGAAGTGAAAGCTTTTAATATAAATCATACATATTTTCTTAAATATGAATTTTCTTTAATTTCTAATTTTTCAGTTAATTTCCTTTAAATTCAATTTGATAACTTGTGGAATTTTAAAGTCTGAACACATCTAGAAAAAACTGTTATTTTTCAATATTGCTCACTATTTTTCTATTCTAATAGGGTAAGTTGGTTTGAGGTGAATCATTGATATCATTACTCCCAGTTTCTACATATGTACGGTAAACACATGCATGAATATATCGCACAAGATACCTGACACAGGATATCTGTACAGACTATTACCATGTATACTGCTTACATTTTCTTCAAGTTACACTGAAGACACAGGGATCAAAAACAGAAAGCATTGAAAAAAATAATCACCTAACTTATAATCACTATGGTTATAGTAATAAGAATTTTAAAAAGAACAAATCCTAGTATATGTTTATTTTCCTCTTGTTATGACAAATCAACATGTAATTCAATGCTTAATATTATACCAATCTTTTATCTTACAATGATAGGGGTCAAATACTCAAAGTCAATGAGGCTTTTGGACTAAAATCAAGACATTGACAGGGCTGTGTTTCTTTTGGAGGCTCTGAGGGGGAAAATGCTACTGCCTTTTCAGTATGCCTTTCAGGCATCTAAATGTTACTGCCTTTTCAGATGCTTTTTCAGGTGTCTAAAGATTATTTGTATTTCTTGACTCTTTACATAGCCCATTACTCCAACCCCTTTTCATTTTGACATCTCATTCCTATTATTCTGACCTTTCTGCTTCCTCTTATAAAGACCCTGGTGGTGACCTTCAGGTCTACCTGGCTAATGAGTTAATATCTCATATTAAGATAAAGAACACATGCACAATGTCCCTGCACAAAATCCATGTACAAAATGCACAAAATCCATGTAAGAATCTGAGATTTTTAAAATTATATATATACATATATTTCATATCTTTGTAATGGGGTTTGAGAATTTTGACTTGCATACATTTGAGACACCACTAGTAGGCCTACCACAAAGCAGAGGTACTGATAGATCTTCAATTCTATTTACAACATAAAATTATTAATATTTAAGAGAAATTTTTTACTGGAACATGTTCTGGAGAAAAAAATTAAAATAAATCAATAAAATGTTATTTAAATAACTTGCAAAGTTAAAAAATAGTTCCCATGCAGTTCAATGATACAAAATATTTTTTTCATTTGTGATTAAATTTTAAAATAAATGAACAGGGAGTCATTGAAATAATGACATTAAAACCAGTATTATTACTTCAGAGACATGTTAATCAAAGAAAAAGTAATATAAACCAGCACAGGTGAAAAGTTTGCATGACTTTGAGGTAAGGGAAAGTGCTGAAAGAGGTGAGCAGAAAGCTCCAGGAAACATAAATTCCTGTAGATTTGATCAAAAGTAAATCATTTTAAGTTATCTAACTTAAAATTAAGAAAATATAAAAGTATGAAGATTATTGATTTTCAAGTCACTAAATATTTTTAATGTCATTATTTTCTTAACTACAAAGTTGCCATGTGTTTTACCATATTTCGTTTTTTTAGAAAACATTACCAAAATAAAATTGATTAGAAATTTAATTTGAGCTTTAGATGTTTGATTTAAAGGAATGGGAAGTATAAATCTTTAGAACCTTGTGACATCACAAATGAGGACATCCTATCAGATCATTACATTATATGTTATAAATAAATACAACTTTTGTTAATTTCATTTAAACAAAGCTAGAAAAACATAAGTGTTCATATAAAAAAAAGGATCATATCAGATCAGTGAGATACCATACTCTAAGAGCACTCATGGGTCAAACAAAACAAACTGAGCAACAAATACATAATATGGTTTGGAATTAAAATGGAAAATTAATTAAGTAAAATACCATACTTATAAATATGCAATTGCATAAATAAATGAGTGATGGATATTCTTTTCCTCTATTGTTAAGCTCTTAGATTAATCAAATTTTAAAATATTAAATAAAAGGGCATTCTAATAGCTTATTATTCTTCTGTAAGCACGTCAAATATTCAGACTTTTCATCAAACAGATATTACCATACATATTTAATTGCAATTTTTTTTTGGCGGCAATTTGTAGTTGCCAAAATAAATTACAAGTTGCTATCTCTGCACAGTAGAATGATTGAATGTTTTTCTAGCAATGATTTTGTAAAAAAAAATATATAATTTCATCTATTTTCTGTTACTTTAATTATAATATTAATGTGACAAACTAAAATTACTTATTCAAAAAAGAAAAATATTTGTATCATGTCCCTAAATAGCAAAATGAGCTGATTGTCCATTTTATATATGCAATAACTTTTATCATATTATAAGAAGGCAAAAAGCAAAAAAAAACAAAAACAAAAACAAAAACATCTGTAACTTTTGTTATCTTCATTTTTAGAAATAAATCATTTATTCTTAAAAATTATGTCTATACTATAAATACTGTCATTCCCTATCAATAAAAATATAAAGGACAACCAAAAAGATAAAGGACTAGGAAATATAAATATTTGAATTTTTGCCAAGTAAATTAAGATTTCTAATATTTATCTAATTGAAGTCTGATGTCACATCATTCCTGGCTTATTTCTACTTATCCCTTTCTGATGACAAATTCTAAAACAAAGGGTAAAGATACATTATATAATTTTATAATCCTTTTATATTTCAAAAGCATGCCCATACAGTTTGATGATTCTGTTATTTGTCCCAGATTTATTTACTATGGTGATAAATACTATTTCTTGCAAATCATCAGCATGCATCATAATTCAGTATGAAGCATGATTACTATCATTTATGATAATTATTAGCAGATGTTCAAAGTAACTAGAAAATAGTGATAACTGATATAAAATATGTGCAAATCACAAGAGCATATTAATTAAAGGAAGCAAATTTTTACCTTTGCCCTCTGAGGCTTTTTCAGTTTGGTCTGAGAAAAACTAACAAATTAACATAAGGAAAGCATACATGTGCATATAAGTTTTGCATGACTTGGAATTCTCATAAAGAATGAAGTTCCAATGAAATGCAAGAGCGTGATTTTTTTTTTTAACTTCTTTAGGAGTATGCTTTGAGAATTTTATGATTTTATAATAGATTGAAAAAAATGACTGGAAAATTAAATTATTGATGTGAGAGTTATAAAAGATAAGAAATATTTTATCAAGGTTTTTATATATTTTTTTCATTCATTTCTATCTCCAAAATGAACTTTAAAAGCAATAACATTTATAATTATGCAGTCATTTCTTCTAATATTCAAGGACTGAAAAAATTAGATGACTTTATTCTACAACTTGTCCTTGACAAGAATACAATTTTGAAATTATGATGAAAATTCTATCTCATTTAATATTGAAAACATAGTTTGCATTCTTAATGTAGTTAAACATAGTTTAATGTATGAAAACATAGTGCATTCTTAATCAGTGATGAATGCCTGAAATTTGTAAAATTTCATAGTAATAAAATTTAAAAAAACTGCTTAGGAAAAAAGGTCTGTAGTGAGATAAGCTATTCTATATCCATAAAATCAAATGTCCTGGGAAGAAATGAACAAATATAGGCTTATTTTCTGAAAATGGTAACTGTAAACGTCTGTACTCATCTTTGTAAATACTTTCTATAACTTCTGAGTATAAAAGTGTTGGTAACATAAATGAACCTCAAAATTTAGCACTACTGTATATTAATTATTCATTTCATATTTTATTGAAGCATTCTACATCATGCTTTTTCTAATTTAGACCTCCAATTGATAAAAAATTTCCTTCCATTACAATTGACTAATTCCTAAACACGCAGAAATGGAACAAACACATAAAATGAATAATGTGAATTTTTCATAGAAAAACCAGTATAAAGATAAGTAACAGAGAGTGAGTCAAGGAGAGGAAGGAAGTGGAAGAACTAGTATAAAATAAGAAAAGAAACAAAAGGAAAGCAAAAATAACTCCAATACAATGATGTAACTGGGCATAATTTGCATTTCAACAATCTGTACTTGCAATACTTTTTTCTGTGCATCTAATCTCTATGATACTTAAAACTAAGGTCCCATTCTCACTATTCCAGCCTTGTAGTTCTCCAGTGGAAGCAGTAACTGAAAACTCCCAATGGATAGTGGCCTTGCAAGTATTCCCAAATGCCAGTGGTATAAATGGGTCTTCATAAATATCCCACATATGAGTATTCTTGTATTTTATATATCAAATAAATAGAAAGGAGCCATTCCTAATAAATTAGTTGTTTTTAGATGACAACTGAAAATAATGTAAATTTTCTACCTTTATTTTTCAGTTTCACATCTGGTGATTTAGATCTAGAAAATCTGATTTCTAATTGAATTAAATCCAACAGTAATTCAGTAATTAAGTCATTATTTAAAAAAATTCATGCAATGATATGTTGTTGTTTTCCCCATAAAACCATAGCCAACCCAGCAGTTGTTCCTGGCTGAAACCCTGAGGATTTTTGTGTTTGTATGACATGAAATAATTTTTTATCTCCCATTTCCATGTTTACAGTAGAGTATCATAAAATTACAGGTAGAGTATCATAAAATACAGGTAGAGTATCATAAAATTTTCTATTATGCTTTAAAACAGTGATGATGATTTCTAATCAAATATAATTTTATTGAATATGATTTAATAAGGTATAGGATAAGAGGAATATGTCAGGTTTTGAAGTATATTTAACATTTTTCTCTTTAAAATATTACACAAACACACACAAACAAAAACAAAAACAAAACCACTATGAGAATTATATCTCCTTTAAGGGACATGCCCTATTTTTTAAAATAGAGAGCCTATGTATCTTCTTAAAAAAAAAAAAAATCAGAAAAACACCTTTCATCTTATTTTAAAATCCCAAATAAATTATTTCAAACTGTTTTATCTACATATATATATATATATATATATATATAATTGATAAATAACAGAATGACTAAAATCATAAGCTTCCAGTTAAGAGAAAACTAGTATAAGTTTCAAATAAGCCATTTGCAAACTATGGAAATTATATTAAATGACCTCACTGCTCAGCAGTTCAACTCTTTGACTTCTTTGCATGTTAATAGTTGACAGACTTATGTCACACAAGGAGAACAGTGTGTACCATACATATGATACATTTACATATTAGCAGACACATTATGTATTACCTAAATTATGTGCTCAAGATAATACACAAACACTATCATTTTAATTGTAAATTGCACTTGTTAAATATAGAACTACAAATGTACTTTTTCTTTTTACCTTAGCAGCAGAAGCTTTTTGTACAAATAAGTCTTGAATATCTAAGGGGAATGAATATCAGTATCCATTTGAGTGATATTTCCCATAGATATCTATAAAACCTGAAACTATTTTGTGCTGTTCAACTATAATATGAAATCCCATTCACTGTAAAAATGAATTCATATTTCCTCTCTACTAAGTCAGTTTGAAATGATTCTTTGGTGAAACAATATAAACACAAACTTTGTAGAAAATATGTTGAAATATTCACGGTTTATAACTGTATACAATAATAATTTTATTTTAAAAACTTATGAATATTTGGAAATACTGGCAGGCTAGTATTTGTTGAAAGTTAGATCCAGACGATGCTGAAAATGTGAAAGCCTGCAAAGCCTACTCTACTCGAAAACCTTAAAGAATTTCTCTATTGGTCAATTTTTTTTGCTTTACAATATTTTTAGAAACTAAGTAGTTTATGTTGAACATTCCACATCATTGATTAGGTTCTATTGTGACTTACCTGGGAAATATGTGACATTCCACTAAATTTTAGCAGTTTTTCCAAAGGTAAAATTTCATTGTTTTTCATTTATTTACTCCCAGAGCACTAAATGCATGATGGATGACTTACAGATTGTACTTTCAAACATATAGTCTAATTCTACCAGATATATCATCAAGATAAATATTCTTGTATATAAACAGTGACATAAACTTTCATAATTTGTTTCTTTGCATGTATTATGTATTAAAAACATTGTATACTGTTCCTCCTTTCATTTTAAGATATTGCTTTCTACTTGAAATCTCAAAAAAATAATCTTAAGAACAAATGCACAACTCCAACCATAAAACATTTTTTTTGTGTGTGTGGTATATATGTATGGCAAACATGAGTTCATTGTGATGTCACTCCAGGAGAAGTGGTTCATACTAGTTTCTCCTCCTCACTTATCTATAACTACCCGTTTCAGCAATGAGGCCACTAATTCTCATTATGCTTCATTTATCTACTTGATTTCTAAAATCCCACAATTTATGTACCGCAGTTTCAAAACCATTAATTCATATCCTTATGAAAAACATTTTCAACAAGAATACAGTATTTATGTACAATTATGCTGTCTTTAGTTTCACATTTCACTGTCAAAACATCTTTTTCCAAAAGCATTCAAGCAGTTTAGCACAGCTTTCCAGTTGAATGTTATACATTGCAATAGTTTAGTGATTTTGTCATTCTGCTTTCCATCCTAAGATTCTCTGACCTTCGAGCTTTTTAAAATTTGCATATGTTAAGCATCACTATTTGCATTGTAAATTCATTATGACAGATGCATAACATCATATATCGGCTACTGCAATACATACAGATGAATTACATTGCTCTAAATCCTTGCTTTCCTCTGATCAAACAACACTACCAGAGATTGCTAATAACTAACAAAATTGCCAATCACTAGATCTGGTTTCCCATCCTTTGCCCATTCTAATACTTTTACTTTTTCTATCATGCAAAATGAATTTTGTTACTGAATGAAGCAATGCATACTTGGATTCTTTTAGTTAGCAAAGTGTACTCTAGACCAGAGTTGTTGCATGAACTAACAACACATCTTTGTGTGTGGGGGCTGGTATATATGTATGGCATATATACCATATATGGCATATGGTATATATATATATATATATATATATATATATATATATATATATATATATATATATACACACACATATATATATGGGGGGGCAGAACTTCTTTAGAGTTTGGAGGTTCCAGGATACTCTTCAGTTTGACTGTGTAGTGTGTTAGCTATTTGGAGATGATGGCAAAATGAGTATGTGAGTCCATATGTACACCATGCATATCTTGTGAACAAGAGTGAATGAGTGTGTGTATGGATGAATAGTATGTCTATTTTACTTACTAAATATTCCATTGTATAATTTTCACCCCATACTTTTAACTATGACTGGACAATGGAGAATTTATAATTTTGTTAACTATGACTAAATTGTTATAAATACTCATGTACAGACTTTTATGTAGCCATAAAATTTCAAATTAAACACCCTTTAAATGCTGGATCACATAGTATATGTACACTTCACTAGATAGGAAGCTGCCAAATGCATCTTCAACATGGTAGCCCAGTTTGTATTCCCACCCACAACATGAATCTTCCTATTGCTCTACACCATTACAAATATTCAGTATTTTCTGTGCCAAGAATTTAAACATTTTAAAAGATGTTCTGTAGAAATTTATAAACTATTCATTAGCAATTTCTAAGGAAAATTATGTTGAGGAAATTTGTGTCCCTTTCTCCTCTATTAAATTATAAGTGCTTTATTGAAACATCAGCTCAGATTTTTTTGGTTCATTTCCTTTTGTTTCAGTATTTATTTTTATAAATCCAATTTTTACACTTTGGTATTATTGTGTGTTGCTTGTATTTTAGGGTAAAGGGGGGAGAGAAAACAAGAAAACTATTAAATTCTACTTTAAAAATTCTATCTTAATATTAAATGAACACATACAAAATGTCACAAAATTAATAATTTAGATACACTTTTACCCATCTTCAAATGTCAAATACTAAATTACCAAATTGAAATTCCAATACCAAATTCGAATTCCAGCTAAAAATTTGCAGCAAATGGAAAAAGCAGACTGAGAAATCCTATTTTCTTTTTTTTTCCTTTGACTTATTTGCTTTTTTAATATTGGTAAACATTTTCTGTTACAGGAATTCAGCTCCTTTTTGTGTACTCATCAGGTAGCTAAGAATTATTTTATTATCAAGAAAAATACATTGAACACTTCCTACCCTATATATGAAATTTCTTCATTTATTGTTGTAATGTCCTACCAAATTCTCTAATATTTCAAGTTCTCAAATATCCTACTATACAATATGCCCACCACTATATTTCATATAACTCTTATGAACAAAAGCATGCAATGTTAGATCATATTTTAATAAAAATGTAAATGTATAGTAAAATATTAACTATAGTATATTGTATATTACTATAACTTTCAAACCTTGAACAATTGAAATTTTCTATTTAATAAACAGAAATACTTAGAAACCAATATTATATTTTCTGCTTCAATGAAGTTGACTACTCCAGGTAATTCTCAGAGATGTAATTATGAAGAAAAGCAAAATATGTGTAACTATTTTGTTTCATTAACACAATTCATCAAGATTCACTCATGTTGGAACATACAACATAGTAATCTTATACTATGTCTAATATTCCATTACATATAATATATTTCATGCACACACACATACATACATACACACACACACACACACACACACACATATATATATATATATATATATAGAGAGAGAGAGAGAGAGAGAGAGAGAGAAAGCATTTTCTTTAGCAATCTATCAGTGGCCATTTGAGTGGTTTTTGTTTCACGACTATTACAAATCTTAATGCAATGCAAAGATGGGGTTATCAATAGCTCTTCAAAATCATTTTATTTTTTGATAAATATCAGAAATGGAACTGCTAGGTCACACAGCAATTTCATTTCTAATTTTTTAAGACCTTTCCAGACTATTTTCCATTGTGGTTGCCCCATTTATATCCTTCTCCAACAGTGTACAGGTGTGACAATTTCACTTTCCACAACACTGAATTTAATAGACAATCTTCTCTTTCCTCTTAAGAAAGATTAGGATTAGGTTAGGAGGTAGGAAACTTCTTCTTGATTAAATGCTGTGCTGTGCTGTGGGGAAGGACTGCAGTGAGAAGGTGCTGTGAATTTTCCTACCAGATTCAAGGAGCTCATTTTTCTCTGCATTGAATACAGGAAGCTCTTAGCTGAGTTTCAAAATTTCTCATGGGGAGAATTTATGAATTGGGCATTGCTGCTGAATTTATGTTTTCATGACTGAAAGAATCAGTGACTACATATTATTCCACCATTTTGCTAATATTCCATATTAGCATCTTCAAAGAAAATTGTCATGCATTTGAGTCTTTCTTGATAGAATAAAGTTATTATATAGTCATAAAATTAAAACTCTTTAGTAATAAAAGTATAATTTATATGAATCTGACATTCCTGTCTCTCCATAACTTCAATGACACATGAATATTCAGATATTTCCTCATAATACTCCTCAAAATAAAACAATTTAGGCAAACAAAAGCTAGGAAATAGATCACAGAGCATATTCTAGTAACTACAATTTTATCTTTTCCCTTTTTGCAGGACTCTTCTAATACTTCTATCATATCAATTTTCTCTATTTGGACTCAATGTTGTCTTTAGGATAGTTCCATCAATGTACCAAGAGTGATTATGTCAATCATTTTTAAAATATAATGTGTATAATTGTGGCTTTTATTTTGTTTTATTTATTAGCCCTCAATAACAAGAAAGTCAATATTCCTTCCTCATAAAAATTAATGATAGCTAAAAATGAAAGCAAAATCATAATTTTTTGCTTTATTTCTCAATAAAGATACTGAAGGTGTTTTTTATGTGGTAAATTAATAGTGTAGGTAACTAATGCCATTTGAAACTTATTATTAATGACAAAAAATGCACTGAGAATAGTGACCACTCTCAAAACCATGCTCAAATATTTGTAATCTAAAATTCTAAATTCTAGCTCATAAAATAGTTCTTTATACAGGTCAATTTTCTATTTTATCTTCACATATATATTTTTGTCAAATCATCAACACAATATGAAAACTACAATTGTCATTTGCCATGTTAGTAGTCTTGTTGAAAACAAAGCCATTGATCTTGGCTATAGTTGATAACCTGAAAGCTAAGATGAGCCACAGGATACACTATTCATATGGGTCTCCAACTACAGACATCTGTTAGATAATAAATTCAGGCATAAAATAATCAAATTGATTCATAATTACAGAAAGGACAATCTTATGACCCAGAGTGTTAAATAACCAGTCAATGTAGAGGGCACTGAGAAAATATATTTTATCATGAAATTACTGAGTATAGATTATAAAAAAGAGGATAATTTGATATGAGGCAATTTAAATGCAATAGATAAGAGTATGACTTAGTTGAAAACATGTGTGGAAGATGATAAAAAACAAAAGAATATATTGAAATAGATTAAATTAGCAAATATGAGAAACTGAGTAATTTTTGTATTATTAGATACATCCACTGTTAGCAAAATGATTTGGAATATCATCATTTGTAAATTATTGCTATAGACAGAGAATTTCTTATAATGATAATTGTCACTCACTTTTAGCATTTTAAAACTCAAAATTCCAGCAATGTAAAACATATAAGTAAAAGGAGATAGATAAAAATATTGGAGACTAAAACAGAAGCATGCCTGGGCAAGTAGGCACAGGTATTTTTGACAAATATTAAATAGCCAATTGTACCTGCTTAATCATGAAGTCTTACCATTATTCCTAATAAGGAAGCATAAAGTGAAATAAAATTTTAGCTTTTAGCATTCTGCAACTGACCTTATTTCCAGTTTACACAGAACTGTGTTCAAATCCTGTGCTTAGCCCCTATTCTTTGCAGGTTCTGTTTGAAAGATAGAAAGGCAAAAGTAGATATTGAAGAGAATGGACAAGGGAGAGAAATGGGAAACACTACTTAATCTCATAGTACGTACTTAATCTCATAGTACATATTATTCCTTAGTTAAGATGCTTATGAAATGATATTTGCTATAGTCAGTTTTGAATATTATGCATATTAGGAAAAATGATATATTCATTTTCATAGCAAATTTCCTGTAATTAAGTAAACCTAGCAATCATTGAAATATATTAGTCAACTTTAAACAAGAATCACAGCAAATATGGATTAAAGACCTTTTCATATGACAAACTTCATCTAGATGCTATTCTTCCTATCAATATGCATTTAAAAAACATGTCTTATTTATAGTCCCTTGATGAAGTTTGCATGGAGAAATTTGAAAGGCAATTTTCTGAGTTTCCACTCTTAGAGTGATCAATAAGACCCCGGATAAAAACTGTAAGTTTAGTAGAGAGGATACTGTTTACCCATTTGTTTTGGGACATTGAAATAATCATTCTTCTCAGTTCTGAATAATTGTCCATTTTGCTTAGAAATTGGTACCAATGCAGAACTTCTGCTTTATGAAATCTTTACAATGTCTCTGGGTATATCGAAAGAGAAAGTTATATCAGAACTTACAAACATCATCCAAATATGAAATTATATCAAGCCATCTACCATATTCCTTCAAGTTAGTCATAGTATCTTTAATTGCCATGAAGCTGAACTTAAACCTTCAAATAAGAATACAACATAAGTAAAAGCATGGAAATAAATGATTATTTATACAATTGGTAAACCATGATTATATTTTAAAAGAATTCTTTACACTTGAAGAATTCTCTCTGAAACATGATTTTACATAATGCCATGAAGTTCTAAATTTTATAAACTAAATGAAGTGGCAAAAATATATTTGTCATATTGGGGGTAAGCCTTACATACCTTCCTTCTTTTTTCTATAGGAAACTGCACATTCATTGAGAAAGATTTTCCTGACCCCATTTTCACTGGGTTGCTTTCTCTACAAATAGCAAAGGTCTAGTTATTATTAGCAGTGCCCAATAGACCTACAGGTGAAAGGATTATTGAATATGGTGTACATTTTGTTAGGAAAAGGCACTAGAGAGAAAAATACAACTGCGGAGTTGTTATAAAAATATGCTTTTGCTTAAAGGTAAATTGCCAGAAAATTTTTTCCTGTATATTTTAATTAGGCAATCCTGGGCACATTTTATGTTTAAAATATTTCACATTGTGAGGGAAACAGTGTAATTTAGCAACTAATAGCTTTTAAGATAGCCTTTAACAGTGTTTTTGTTGGTCTCTTGAAGTTCTACCAGCTGGTTTGCAATTAAAGAAATGTTATGGAACGCATCACTCTGGGACAGCTGAATTACTGGAAATGTTAGAGGAGGAGATTCAAAGACTGACAAGGGGCTCTACTCAGAAGATTAAGAAGTACAATAGGGTTATGAACAGTTTTATTTGAGATCATTTTCTTATCTCTCAAAGACTGAATAAAATTTTTGAAACATCAGCAATCTAGAGCAATCCACTTTCTCGGCCTGAACTTCTGTAAGTCAACTGCTGCAGCTCAATACTTTGGTTTGAGAGGAAGAGAGAGGAGAAAAGCAAAAAAAGCTGAATTGCCACATTTGGAAAATAATATTTATGTAGTCATATCAGGAGATGGACTGCATTTTTTAAAATTATGTAATTTCCTATATTGTATATAGCAATTTTTATAATTATATAGCAATTTTTATAATTATATCACAATTTTATAAATAAAATGAACACAACTGCAGTCATATTAAGATAGCAATTATTTCTTTAGATAGGAATAGACTAAGATATATATTGTATGACCCTTGATATACTTGATATATAAGATATAGTAACTTTTCAGACAAAATAGAAAACAATTGGATTGCTCAGGTTTCCTTTCTGTTTCCATTGAAATTAACCCCAAATTTTTCTGCATATTCAAGCTTATTTTTCCTAAAGCACTTAGCATAGTTTTTACATCCAGTATTAGAAAACAATAAACAAGGTACTTCCTGACTTTTATTTTTTTGGTTTTACTTAATTGCTTTTATGTTGTCAAACTTAAAGAGCAATTCTCAACTTTCTGTCATCCCATATCCAACATCAATCATTTCATTACTCTTCAATTAGTACTTCTATCACTTAAATAATATTCAATTGCAAGGTAAGAAATATTTTTGATACTAAACCTTATAAGCATTTTTTTTCTTATGGAAATCCAGCAGCATATTTTGTTTAGTATTGCCTCCTTACTTCAATACTTTAGTATTTCCTGTTCAGTTGACTGTCTGGAAACTATACTCCTGCTCCTCTGGCTATTTCCCCTCAGTCTTCTTTATGAGTGCCACAAGCTCCATTGAAATAGCATATGCCAATTTTCAAAGACTTTGTTTCTTTCCTAGTTTTAAGACTAGGTATTACTATTTACAATTACTTATACCACAGATATTCACACTGCTTTTCTATCATCTTCCTCCAATATCATTGTCTGTTCCATTAAAATCAGATGCATAATTACAGGCTATATTTTCTCATTCTTAAAATACTTTGTTTTGCAGCTATCTTATTTTGCTCTGGCTGCTATGATGCAGATATTATAGACATCTTCTCTCTGAGTAGCTACACAACCATAGTTGTACAGGTTGAAAATCCTAGAATTAAAACTTCATTAGATGTACTGTTTTGTGGTTGACTGTTTTCTTAGTGTATAAACAACCAATGTTTACACTGTGTTCACATGTAAGAGCCAAGAGATTTCTGAGGTCTTTTATTAATGATACTAATCCTGTTCACGATGTAATTACCTCCCATAGCCTCATCTCCAAGTATTATCAAACTGGAGATTAAGATTTCAATATATGAAACTTGATGAAGAAAAACATACAGTCTGTAACACTATGACTTAGAGTGTTGCCAGGACTTTGACATCTGTAGTCCAGATAAATCAACCTTCTTTTAATCTTTACAGGTTTTTCTACCACAAGGAATTATAAATGCTTTACCTGAAAAGTTATTTTAAAATTTTTCTTCTAAGCTATTCCCTATTTATCTTTCAGCTTGTTTCACATCCTTTGGAAATCAAACCCAGTTTCTATGAGTTTGACCACTTTTGGTATCTCTTAAGTGGTATACTATAGTATTTTCCTCTTTGTTTCTAATTTCACTTAGCATAATGTTTTTAAGTTTTATCCATGTTTCAGAATCTGATGAGCTTTTTTCCTTTTCATGACTGAGTAATAATTCAATTGCATTTCTATAGTTCATAAAATGCAGAATGGTAGTTTTGAGGGGTGGGGTAGGGAATATTTGGAAGATGCTTTTCAATGAATTTTTAGTCATGAAAATTGAATATTTCTAGAGAGTTAAAGTTCAGAAATATGTTTATAGTTAAAAATACTGTACTTCATACAGTACACTGAAGATTGTGTTGAGTATAAATTTAATGTTATGTGTTCTTAACATCATAAAAATGCTTAAACTACACTCTGAATTTGATTAGCCTTTATAATCCTATACATGTATGTGTGTGTAGACAATGATTACTTTCTACAGTTCAAAGATGTACCCAAGCCTAGAAATAAATTAAAAAGAAACCTGAAACATTGATTTCCCTGTGATGTAAGCTTTCAGGGCATCAAGATGTCTTGCTATAGGTACTCTTTTATGCTTATTTAAACATAATCATAGCTTCAATTTAAGGGCAAAAGTTCTGAAATTAAACTGGTTTACTTCAAATCCTAGTACTTTTGAAGTCTTTATGAATTGGAGCATATAATTTAATTATCTTCTGCTTCCAACATTTGCAAAATAAGTATATTAACATCAATGCCTTATACTGGTTTTCAATATTGAGGACAGTAAAATATGTAAATATTTATATATGCAAATGTGTAAAGTGACCATTACAGCAAAATCATTACATACATACATTGAATGTTCAGTAAATGCCAATTACTACTTTTTATGATTATATTATTTTTAATTATTTATTCAACATATGCACATACCATGCACTTGATTCTATGACACTTAAGCCTAAAAATTGAATTTGCATTAACCTACAATTTATAAAGTGTAATTCTTTATGCTACAATTTTAAAATTCACTAATATTTCCCTGAAAAATATTTTAAATGTTTTAAGTTTAGACTTTCAAAAGAACTATGCAAGTTAAGATAGGAGGCTCCTACACAGTTCTCTTCCTACAAAGAAGCCAAATGTACAGCTATACACAGAACAATGCTTCTGAAAGGAACCCACAATTCAGCTGAGTGTACCTTACAGACCAAGCAACAAAGAAAATAGCCACAATAAAGGGGTAGAAATTACTGACACAGAATTATACCATAAATCGTAATCCCTCTCTACCACCATACAATCATAAGAGAACCCCTATTGCCCATCTCCCTGTTTCTACATAAGAAAAAAAAAGGTTTAATACAAACACCCAGTGCCCTTGACCACCACCAAGGGGTCAAGACCCTCAAATATATTATTTTTTAATGTCAATGTGCCACATCCACAATGCCCACAGGACACAACAAATGAATAGTTGTTTTTCAACTTGAGGGAGCCCTTGGTGTGGCTACAGTTCATGTAGAGGGAACAGGTAAAAATGCCCACCTCCTAGGCTTTCCCTGAAAAAAAAAAAAAATAAATAACTTGATACTATGCAAGCGGAAGCATAAATATTTTCCTTCATATTTAATAAATAACTATAGACAGCATCCCAGAGACCAGAGATTCAGTGAATACTTTCACAATGGACAGATCATTCAGAAAGAAATATAATAGAAAATAAAAGAGTGAAGTGACTCATTGGATCAGATGAACACCAGATACACATTCAGACATTGCATTCAATAGCAACAAAATACACATTCTCCTCAAGACAACCTAGAATGGTCTCCAGAATAGATAACATTATGACAATGACATAAAACATGTTTTGATACATTTAAGATTGAAAATAACACCAAACACTTTTTTTTAACCAAAATGATACTAGGAATCACAAGGACAAAGGAAAACAACTGAAAAATTCACAAATGTGTGTGAATAATAAATGTATGCTCATAAATAACCAGTTGGTCACAGCAGATATTTCTTTTGAAAATCTTCAAACAAATGCAAATGAAAACAATATATCACAAAGACACATAGTTTGCATTGTGTTTTGTCAACAAACAAAAAGTATGTAATAACTAAATTATTATTTAAAAAAAGTCATACTGTCAAATTTTGTAAATGTTTTAGAGGATTTAATTAAATGCCTTTTATAAAGTTGTACCTTATTTACATTATCTTTTTGAATAAGCATCTTAGTAATGTCTTATAAGAGAGCACTGTCATAAAAAATAAAGCTGTCTTTATTACCAGAAATCTGATAAAAAATATTTGACACTTTTCATATATTGTCTTTGGTTCCAATGGAAAATCTGGTTCTCTGTATTTCAGTCTTATTCTATTGTTCTAAAAGAGCAACTGTTTTCATAGAGATTTTTTTACATCTCAAATTTATTGTTCATTTTATTTTTTTCATTCACTCTGACATTAAAAAGATACAATAACACATACAAATATTAAAAGTTAACAAATACATGGTCATGATTGGAATTCAAGGTGAAATATTTTGTCATTTTATTCCTAAACCAATAACACAGATGTCTAATTTCATGAATCTTTTGAAAACTCAACTTCTCTAGAAGTAACTATTGTGCAATTTCCTTATTATATAAACAAAAAAAAATATGAATTCAGCTTTCTCTTTCTGGGAAATCCTCTGGTCCTGGAATCAATGATTTGTGAAGAATCAGTTTATACATATCTGGGTGAGTTTATTACAATATTTTCAGAAACACTACTAAATGATAAATATAGCTAGCACTAGAAATTAAGCTACACAAAGTTCAACTAAATAAACTACAATAATCAAAAGCTAATGTTCAAATAGCATAATTGCATAAATACTTTACATTTTACTATTATTTTTATTTGAGATATTTATCAATATCTATTTTTATCACTCTAGCAAAGGCACTGTCTAACAGCCATCTAAAGTACATTAAACAGACTATATTCAGTGGAATCACATTAGTTAAGCTTGATTTTGGCGAGTCTGTGCTACAGAAATTGGTAAATATGCCAAGCCAAATACTTTTTAATTCCCAGAGACTCAGTAAACATTTATCGGTTTGCCAGGACACACACACACACACAACCCTATATATGCAAATGGAAATATGTGCATAATATATGAACATGCATTCCATCATAAAATGTATGTATTTTCAAAATCTACACAAAAACATATATGTTGAAAACTCATTCAAAAGGTGTACCAGAATGAATAATTTAAGTGTGATATGAGAATAAACTGACATATACATATAAAAAATTAAAGCAGGAAGTCAAAAGATCCATTTATGCTGTTGTGTTATATGCTATGAAGTAATAAATATGAGCAAATTGATTGTTTCCAACTCTGATCAAGAGACAGAAGGAAATTAAAAAAAAAAAAGACTATTGATCTAACCTGTACATCATTTTAAATATCACCTTAAGGTTTTAAAGTCCATTGGGAGGATGCATTATGCCTACTGCGATGCTAATCTAATACACTCATTTTGTAACTAACAGCTCAGATTGCTATTGAAACAAATGCTAAAATTTGTTTAAAATAATAACTATAGTACCATTACATTTAAATAGGTATCAATACATATTCAAAATCAAAAGTTGCATGTTTTTATTTTGTTTTCCTTTTAATTCTCCATCATCATTGGAGTAAAGACAGTATAGCATATACTGTATATGCTATATAATATAGAGTAGAAATCATATGTCAGCAACAGTATACAATCTCAGAAGACAGGGTATACCATCTTTCAAAATAGTCACAGTAATATTGTGCATACGTTTCAACATTACCAAAGGAATGGAAAATTTTCATCTTCGCTAATGTCATTGTGGAATGTATTCCGAAAATGCATCTTCTACTAATGTTATGGAGGCCTAGGGCAGTAAACAGAAAACAATGCTTTGGAGAAAAAACACAGATGGTGTTGGAAGACTGAAATGACTTTCAAATATAATGACATTTCTACTGCATTGTGTGAAATATTACTAATTAACAAACTAATTAACATTACATTTTGGAAAATAGATTAATTGGCTTTAGATTTGACCTTTTCTATATTTAGATCCCCTACATGCCATAGTTTCAACAGTGCTAGTGATGATCACAATATAAGTCATACATACACTAAAGTATTGCATAATGAAGTCATAATGATAGAGATTGTGTATTTCTTGAGTGTATCTTGTATTTATTTTATATATGTTGTACACTAAAAGCATGGTTCTCTTTTAAAGGTAAGTACTGTGGAAATCTTATAACCTAATTAAAATGCAATTGATTTCCATCTAACAATCTCTATTTTAAAGAAAATTACTACTTTAGAAATATAAATTTTAAGATGTAACATATGGCCAGAATCTATTTCATAACAGTAAGGTATTTTTAACTAGAAGGAATTGAAGAAAAGTATACTAAAATAGCTTCAATTCCAATGAGAATTTAAACCCAAAGTGCATGCCTTAGGGATATAGCCCACAAAGAAATAAGATTATTTGTGTCATATCAGTATATAAATGTAAGAAGTAATATCTCATAGTTGTTATTCAGTGGAAAGAGCATTGAATGTAAAGTAGGACCCAGTTTCCAAATCCTAAGCATGGTACTTACCTAAAAGATAGCTTTGAATGATTTAAAAATAATCATTTTATACAGTGAAAATAAATCTAGCATAAGCTGTGTTCAAATATTCTCGAATAAAAAAGCACTTCGTAAAATTCCATTATTTTACTAAAAATATATATCATTTCTAAAATCTCATAGACATTAAACAAATACATTGTATGAGTGACAATAAGAACATTTCCCACAAATGTATTTTCTAAGAAGATAAAAACATTAATCTTTTGAATGATCAGTTATTAATGAGTCAAATATAAGACTATAAAAGCTTTGATAAGTAGAGATTATTGGCATTATAGTATACGGTAAATCAAAAAAAGGTTGAATATTGAATATATAGTATATTAGTATTTTATATTTAATAAACTTATACATATCTATGTTATAAAATTCTAGAAAAAATAATTACACCCATGATGTCAAAGGTTTCTCTACATCTCCAGAGAAGGCACTCTACAGTCACAAAAAATAGGGTTTGAATGTGATATATAATGGTGAGGATTATAACCTCCCCAGATTTCTGTTCCCAATTCTCCAACCAAATAATAATATAGATGAACAGTTTCCAGACAGTGAAGTGAATAGGAAACGCTGTGATATGCATGTAATACTAAACAAAAAATACTGTTCAATTTCATAAAAAAATAACTTGCTTACAAGATTTGGTAATGGGAATATTATATATATTTTTAATATCCAAGAATAAAGTTTCATTGATTATAAGACTCCACCTACAATTACTGAAGTTTCTTGACAATTCAAAATATTTTGCTATCATCCTGTATACATTTAATTATATTAGACATGAGTAATTATGCTCTGAATCAAATTATGCCATTATCTTCAGTTTTGACTTGCATCCACTATCTTCCATTTCTGTGTTTGGCAGGAGAGTCTTCTTTTGTGTAAATTAAACAGTATATCTTGATTAGCAGAAACCAAATGCTGTCTATGATCTCTCTCTCTCTCTATGTATACACACACACACACACACACACATATATATTTATAGATAAATGGTGCATTATTTAAGAAACATTTCAAAATCATTCAACAAGATATTACGGGTAATAACATCATTTTATATAAAATACTCAACTTGTGGCTTTTAGAACTATCTGCATTTAGGTTATTAAAATTCTACTATCTTTCTCACTAACGCATATCTTTATGCTTTGAAATTCTCAGTATTTTTCTCTCTTTACTTACTTCTAAGAACAAGAAAAACAAGTATCCACAACACTAGCTTGAAAATTGCGATGGCTTCATCCATAGCTATTCCTATTTTATTTTCAGTATATGATTCAAACTTCCATTTCCCATGCATATAGGGTTTTGTCACATATCTGCCATATTAGGATTGTAAAAGCAAAAAACTCTAAACTACTAGAGTTAACAGTGTAAAGAAAAATCACACTCAGGTCTAATTTATGTCATTTTAATGCAATTTTCCAACTTTGTTAACTGTGTGAGAAACCCTGCAGATTTATAATTAACTTGAAAAAATTGTTTTCAAAAAGTTTATTCATTCTCTATTTTAAATATTCTGAGCTAAGATATATCTCAAAGCATTTGGTATAAAACTGGTGATATAAGAAGCTGAACCAAGAGTAAGTAGTATTTTAACTTCATTACCAAGTGACTTTATATTATAATCCAAGTGTTGCAGAATAAAATTCTAAGTAACATCATTTTAAATAATTCACATCGATATAGATAAATGAGAAGTCTTTAAACTTGTCAGATCTTAAGATAACTAAGTTAATTTTTTATAAAGCAGAGATTGAAAAAAATTCAAGAAAAAAGAATCATTCTGAAATATTTTAATGTATTAAGAATAAGTTGATAACTGTTGTGATTACAAAGACTATACAATGTATATATTGTATGCAAATTGTAATAATATAGAACTGAAACTTCTATTACATAGCAGTGATATCTCAAAATCTATTGATAAAGTAATCAGGTATACTGAATTCTTCTTTGAAGGCAGACCTATTGGTCTTTCCTGACATATTTAAAAATTCTGTATAAAACTCGAGATGTTTTCTCTCCTTTTATCTATCATTTTCTTAGAAAAAATTTCCCTGGTAAAGAAACATAGAGTTGCTCCATGAATAATTTATTTTCAAAATGATCATCTTCAAATTTTCAGAAATGAATTTACAGTAAAACTCTTAATAATATTTATTTCTTATTTCTACCAACTATATGTGATAACAAAATGTATTTTTTTTAACACTGTTCAATATTAGACAGAACAAGAAACACCATGCTGGACTGTGAGAAATTATAAACCAAATGGGATTAACCATTTATAAAGTAAATGATATATTCATAACCTTGAATCCATTAAATAAAAAATATCCAAATATGGACACACAAAATAAAATATGCTTAAGGAAAAAAAAAGCATTTTAAAAGGCTTAGTCATCATGTAACTAGAAGCCCAAAAGAAAGAAACAAAAAATATTTGAAGAAATAATTTCTAAGAATCTCCCAAATCTTATGAAATCTAAAACTGGTGATATAAGAAGCTGAACAAAGAGTAAGTAGTATTTTAACAAATATTCAAAAAAAAAACTTGAAAATGCAGGTATAATCACATTACAAATTATATATATATAAAATATGTATATTATATATATATATATAATATATATAATATGTTTGACCTCAATAAATGAGTCCTCAAAATAATATTTTCTTTCAAGAAATACTGAAAAAGATAACCTTACATCAATCAAAATAAACCTGGTTTGGAAGAGTGAGAAGGCCATGGCAGGCAGACACCAGCCTGCTCTCAACTCTTCCTTCAGAGACCCAACAGACTATCAACTTGGTAGCAGCTGGATTAGGTAAAATGAGGTCTTGGTGGTTGATGTCACCACAAAGATTTGAAACAAATTATCAGAGAAAGTTGGAAAGTCTGAGAAACCATCCAGGCAGGAATGATATTGGAGCACTAGATGAGGTATTTGCCTTATGTCACAAGAACTCTATAGCTACTGGGTAGACTCTGGATTGACACACTTGGGACTGTAGGCAACTAATAGGCAGTTCTAAAGGTAACGGCTTTATCCCTCCCACACTGACCCAGGCTCAGGTTACCCAAGGTTCCTGCCCACTGGAGCAGAACTAATGTCTCCAACTCAAGAGATTATTGGCTACTGGGTAAGCAGGGACCATGAGGGATGCTGAACCTATATTGGGGATCCAAAACAGCAAAGATGTCAGGACCTTAAAAAAAAATAAGCTCACACCTGTCAAATTTTACTTCCTAAGACAATGGTGAAATGAAATGCCGGCTGAGACCAGAACTAGCTACATCTGATTGAAATAGTTCCAGCTTGGTGTTTTTTTGTTTGTTTGTTTGTTTTGTTGTTGTTATTGTTTTTCTAGTCTTGATCCAAAAGTGACTGAAGATCTCTCCCTCATCTCAAGCAGGTGAAGCACATAGGGAGACTTATGCCTTTGCAATCTGCTGTATCAACTTCCTTAATAGCAATGTATCTAACTTTTCTGATCACCTGTAGGTGATCTTCTTGGACTACTAACCTGTGCTGGCTTTTGAGCACCAGTCATCAAAGTCGTGATAAGGGTAAGTCAATATATTACAGCAACACAGCATCCACCAAAACCTTTAGTCCAATACAATGCAACTTAAAATTCCAGCAGAAGATATCACAACAGGGCTGGAAGGGAAAATAATCTAGCCGGATCCAATGAAATAATCACAGAAGAGCAAAAAGAATAAGGAAGCAACATAATTCTCCCTAATCGATACGACAATATGTGCTTGGGTTGGGGCATAAAGAAAGGAGGTTTAGAACAAGGGGGCACAAGCATATTTTTCGGAAAAAAGAGGATTTCTGAGTTATAAAAATAACTAGGCATCCTTATGTCACAATCCACTAAAGAAAAAGATTGGTAAGTTGAACTTCATCAAATTGGAAGTCTTTTCTCCTTTTTCAACACTGTTAAAGGAAGAATCAAGCCAAGATTGGAAGATTATAAAGAACTAACATCCATATATAACCTAAAAACTCAGTAAGACTTTTTTTCTAAAACACAGACAATATTTAAATAGCCAATATATCAAAAAATATTTATGAATAAGAAACGATCACATTCAACAATGTTTAACACTATCTGTGGAATAAAAAATTTTAAATAAAATGAGGTAACTAAAATTTGCCAGAAAACTAAGAGACTGATCATAGCAACTGTTAGGGATGTGAAATAATGGTACTGGTGAGGCTAATAATTAATACAAAGTCTTTGGAAAATAGTCTGAAATTTCCTTACAAAGTTAAATGCACATTTGCAATATGATCTAATCACAATTATTCTACATATTTACCACAAAGAAATGAAATATTTACTCAAAGACTTGTACATGTATATGTACATGTTTGCTTATTTGATGCAATAACTGGAATAAAATTAAATGTCAAGTAAGAAATAGAAAATAAAAGACATCGTATAGCCATGCTGTGTAATTCACAGGAGTAAATATAGACAGACTAACAATATGGCTGTATTTCTAAATAACTATGCTGAGTGAAGCCAGAAAACAAATTGTTGTATTCATATAAAATTCCTAACAGTGTAAACTGTCATGACAGGAGTCATTATCATTGGTTGCTTATGGATAAGATCTAGGTGCCAATGAGAAATGAGATATATTATAAAGATAGAAAACATTTGGGATTGAAAGCTATATGCTTTCTTCATTGTGATAGATTCACACACATTAAAATCTAACAACTTTCTACTTTTTAAGCAATTATTTTACAAATCTTAAGGTAATTCAGCTGGTTCCCTTAGTTATTTCAGGTTGCTATAACAAAATTCTAGAACTAGATAGCTTATAAACACAGGAAATTTATTTTTTATATCTAGAGGTTGAGAAGTCCTAGAGAAAAGCACCAGTATGGTAAAGTGTCATGTCTTTTTCTTGATTCAAAACAGTGCTTTCTCACTGTGACCTCAACATGATAGAAGGACACAAGAAACTATGTGTACTCTTTTACAAGAACACTAATCACATTCAGAAAGGCTCTATACTAATGACTCTATCCCACTCTTAAAAGTTTGACTTTGGGGTTTATTTAACATTTGAATTTTGGAAGAACCAGACACAGACAAACCAACCTACTAGTACATTT
>PVHY01012647.1:0-43899 GCA_004024945.1 Uropsilus gracilis | reverse complement strand
AATAATTACAAAAGAAACATGTAAGACTCAGAACACTTCAACATTGTCCAAAACCTTTCTCAGTATTGTCCAAAGTCTTTTCCCAGATTGCCCCAAATATCCTCAGTCTCTCAGTCCTGATCATCTCACCAATGTCCAGACAGAGTCCATCTCCAGACGCTTGAAGACATGTTCCTTAGGCTGCTCCCTTGGCTTCCACACTGTCTTCTCCTTGTCACCTTCAGGTAGCAGGAACGCCATGGTGTCGAACCAGCAAAGTTCACTTTCTTCTCAGGCCTAACTTTTGCACAGCCTCTCGCAGACACAAGTTAAACTCAGCAAAACAAACTCCAACACGGAGTTCAAATCTGCAAACTTCTTAACTGCATTCAGCACACATGCTGCCAGCCTGGGTCAGACAGGGGTTGCAGGCCCTCGGTGGCCACATGGCCAAGCTCACATGGCTCACATCTTTACAAGATGGCTGATTCCCATCTCTCCCCCATTGAACCTCTCTATTCCCTCTCCATATTGGAATTCCAATCGAATCGAATCGAATCCTGAATCGAATCCTTCTCTTTTTTTGCACACCCTTTATATACCCTGATTTCCCGCCTTCCAGGAAATCTGTTTCACCTTGACTATTTCACCTCTTTCTTCCCCCTGCATCCCCCTGAAGGGAACTTCCAGCTAAGGTCATTCCCCCATTTTAACATTACCTGTCCTTGAAATCTGCAATCTTAAACAGGAGACAATGGGGGGGGGGGGGCCACACCCTATCACATGTACTGGTTCTCTCAATTGTTCATCTCCTGCGTCCAGCTCAGGCTTGTGGACTGGATTTTTACATGGCCCCTCACTCGTTCTATGATGGGGTTTGTATTATATATGTTCTTCCTCCTCCTAAAGATTAGCTGAGTAAGAGTGAAATGGAGGGGGCGTCTCCTCCCCCACACCTGCGCACTGGTACCTCTCTGCGTGGGGGCAGGGCCCTGATGGCCAGGCATGCGCTGTCCCAAGCCCTCTTGAACTAGGGGCTGGGGGAAACAGGCCTTGGCCAGTATGAGTGCAGATGGCTGCTCCGTGCAACCATCTGCGGGTAGATGGGGCTAAAATCTCCACCCAGGCACCCCTCCCTGGCTCTCTGGGTGCAGGGGGCTCACCCAGAGGTTGTCACCATCTTTGCTACTTGCTGGCAAAGGAGTTCTGATGACCCAGGACCCCGGGTGTGCAGGCAGCCTGCTTAGGCTGCTTAGGCTGCCTGCTGGTGGGTGGGGCCTATTCAATTTTCATTGTAGCAACATTGTCTTACAACAGGATATATGTTTCAGGTGCACAGCATTACAATTCAACAAATTTAACATCTGTAATGATGCCATGATCACCAAAGATCTTTCCATCAAGTACCAAACAGTTTATCTCTTTTATCCTATTTGTCTATCCACTTCTCCCTTACTCTCTGGTGACTACAATTTTGTTCTCATAACCTAAGAGTTTAATTTTGTTTTGCTTCTTTTTCAGGTTTCAGGCTATAGCCTTCTATTTTGGCATCAGTATATACTACATAATGATCACTACTGGAAGTCTAGTTTCTATTTACCACCAAATAATGAGCCTCCTTTGATGTGACTGTAAATGGAATTTTTAAAATTTCCTTTTCTTCTATTTCATTGTTTGCATGTGGAAATGCAACTGATTTTGCACATTGATTTTGTATCTAACCATTTTACTCTATTAGTTTGTTTCATTGCTTTTTTGGTAGTTTTCTTTTCTATATATATTATGTCATCTGCAAATAGTGATAGCTACTATTTTTATGTTCCCATTTAGCTTCCTTTTATGTCTTTTTCTTGCTCAACTGCTCTAGCTAAGACTTTCAAAACTATGTTGAACAGTACTGGTGAAAATGAACATTCTTGTCTTGTTTCTTATTTTAGGAAAAATGCCTATGATTTTTCATCACTGAGTATTATGTTGACTGTGGATTTGTCAAATATAGCCTGTATTATGTTGGCATAGGTTCTATTTATTTCCATCAAAATTTTATTTATTTTTTATTATTATTTAAATAATTTATTTATAAATATATATTTCACATCATTGTGATCCCTGGGGGTCACCCACCACCTCCCCCCCATCAAAATTTTTGCACTTGAAATAAAATGCAGATTAAGTGGTACATGACACAAGCAGGAACAATAGCTGTTGAACAGTATGGGGGAAATCATATTCTTAACAGTTGTAGAACTGGGTGGGTAAATGGTTTCATACATCCTGAAAAAATGGTAGGCTCAGTTTAGTCAACTAGTATCTGAAGGCAACCTGTGAAAGTCAGATAGCCTCCATGGCAGTATTTCAAGAAACCTCATGTCTTGCAGCTACAGGGTGGACCACAGTTAGGATTTCATTACAAAGGTAACAGAGTTACAAAGAAGATTGAAGTACAACCTTAACATGTCTCCTATGCCATAGTAAGTGTCCAAAGAAAGAAAGGATGGCGCCTCAAAACCAGGGAAAGTTATTTAAACAGAAGATCCAAGAAACTCCAAAACTCTTCAGGCTCTCCAGAAGTAACTTTCTCCTTACTAAAAAGAATAGCTTCTCTTATCTTGCTAATTTCCTTCAAGAGATCCTACAAAATTACCTCTGTAGACTCCCAACTAGTAACTATGGACAAATTGCAACACTGCCTTATCAGGGAATAAAACTCCTCTCGGAAAAACAGCTTTTACACACAAAGATCATAGAATTGGCTAAAGTGCACCAGAAGAAAACAAGAGTGCCAGGGAAAATGAATGTTAAGATTCTTGGACCAGGAAGGATGGAATACAAAATTAGGTAGAGGAAAATATATTAACAAAAGGAAAAAACATTCAAGAGTCAGCACTTAACAATCTAGCAAGAACATCCTGCGTTGGTCTGCTATTCTATTGTGATAGCTTCTTAGAGCTTGACATGACTGTGGTCAACAAGGTCTGAGGTGCTGGAACCGCAATGGCAGATTAGAGAAGAATTCAGAAATTCAAGGGAGATGGGTATATTAGGGTAGATTTCTTATGTGACACCAAGGAATTTATCACTTGTTTGACTAAGTTTCCCCAGAAAAAGCCAGAGGACTCTCTCTTAAAAAGTAAAAATAAAAGTTTTCAATTAAATAATGTGGTTTTTTTTTTAAATCACTGGTGAGAGAAAAATAATGCTGTTCTAGATCTGGTTCTACATTAGGTGATGCCAAATGGAATAGGATCCTTAGTAAAAATAGTGATGGTGGGATTCTAGAATGACAGTGGGTGGACATAATGGTCAAGCATGGCTGTAAAGCTACCAGGTACCCAGTCTAGGAATCTATGACAAGAACATATAGATCATGGTATTCCTGGGGCAAGAAATTTGAGTAGCCAACTTGAATGTAATTTGACTTATAAAACTAAAACAAAAAAAGCCACCAACAACAAACTAGAAGTTGACACCAGTTGCTACAGTATAATCTCAAAATTTTTGTCTAAAATTCGTTTTTATATCTAATTCAGTTAATTGAAAGAGACTGAGTCAAGGAAGTATCCTGCCATGATACCTTGAAGATATAATATATATACCCCAGTATCTCCTCCCAAAGGCCTGTAGCCTGTTATTAGACTATATGGTATTGTGATGAAAAGAATAACCAAATGTTTAAAAGACCACTAAATCTATACTCTGAGCCAACACAAATAGTAGAGACCCAAGGTATCATCATGGCCTCCCATTCAGAATGGAATTGTATTAAGGCCATATGATAAATAGAGCCCTGGTTCATCTTACAGAGAACCTATTTTTAGTTTCTTGGCATAAGGTAACTGCATAAATGCAAATAGTATATTCTAAACAGGACGAGTAGGCTGGCTCACATTGCTTTCCTGACCAGTGGAGCCATTTTGGTAAGAAAAGTCTAGAAGTTCCTCAAAAAGTACTACTTCCACTAAGAGTGTAAATGAGAGGTAAAATTTCATGTCTTGAGGAATTGTATAGATTGGCATCACCAAAAAAGACAAAGATGCAGAGAACTGGTTGTTACTGCACTCCTATTTCATGCATGTCTACAGCCTCTAAAGAAAACAGATGGATTGAAGAATATGACAACACAGTACTATAAACTTAGTCAAGTAGTAGATTCGATTCAACCTGCTGGTGTGATAGCTTTACAGTAACAGATTAACAGTGTTTGGCATCTGATTCAGCAAATGTAATCATTTAAATGTTAACATTAAGGAAGATCAAAATCATTTTGCTTTTGCATAAGGATGACAACATACACACATTCAAGGCATCATTAGCTCTCTGGCTTTCTGTCACAGTAATGTTGCCAAGCAAGACAAAATGCATCTAAATACAAGGCAAATTTTTTTCTCAAAGCATCCCTCAAATAAAAGGAAGTGGCTTAGGCTGGGCATGGTGGTGCATGCCTACATGTAGGTGGCAGCCTAGGAAGCCACGGCCAGGGCCAGGGATCACGGTTTGAGTCCCACTGGGGGCATGAAGCGAGATCTAGTCCCCAAAAAATAGCTGGGCGTGGTGGTGCATGCCTGTAATCCCAGCTACCTGGAAGCTGAGACTGGGGATTGCTTGAGTCTGTGGTACCCTGGGCAACATGAGTCTGCAATCTCACAGGCAAAAATAGTGAGACCTAGTCTCAAAAAAAAAAAAAAAGTGGCCTTACATTCAACTCCTTAAAAAGCCCTTCCAATTAACAGATGCTTTCTCAATAACTTTATTTTAAAATGAAGCACTACCTGGAAAAGACACATGAGCCAGAAAAGATCAAATGAATGCGGCTTTTGGATGCCTAAAGTCCAGTTTAAGAAGATGCAGGAAAAAATTTAGTCATTACTAGATTACTAGTGTACTAGATACAATTTAAAGTTGTATTAGCTATCATTATGTTATTATAAACATTTTTTCTGCCAGTTTTCATTAGAAGTAGCTCCAAGAAAATAGGAACTTGCTCATCTACACTGCAAGCATCTGAACAGACTTCTTAGCATCTGATGTAACTCAACCAGTCTAACTGAAGAGTCTCCCCCTAGAGGCCCAATAAAAAATTGATAATTTGACTTCACAGCTACTAATAACAATGTGTTACAGGAAAGGGTTCTACGACTTTTCTTGCTTAGAGTCAAATAGTAAATGCTTCAGATTTGTGAGCCATACAATCTCTGCTACAATTATTCAACTCTACCATTGTACCAAAAAAACAGTCATAGACTAAGTTTGACTGTGTTCCAATAAGACTTGGTTTATAGACACTGAAATTTGAATCCCACATAACTTGGCCTATCATAAAACAGTCTTCTTTAATTTTTTCAACTTTTTTAAAATATAAAAAGCATTTTTGAGCCGGGTATGGTGGCGTGTGCCATTAAGCACAGCATAGAGCACGGCTGAAACTAGGAATCGCTTGAGTCCACTAATTCGAGACTGGTCCGGAGCAACGTAAGTGAGACCTAGTCTCAAAAAATAGCTTGGTGTGGTGGCACGTGCCTGTAATCCCAGCTACCTGGTAAGCTGAGGCTGGGGATCGCTTGAGTCCATGGTACCCCAGGCAATGTGAGCTTGTGGTTCCCCAGGCAAAATAGCGAGACCTAGTCTCAAAAAAAAAACCAAAAAAACATTTTTAACTCCTAGGCCATATAAAGATAGGTGGCAAACCAAACTGACCTTCTGGCCAAAGTTTGTTTACTGTTGGTGTAAATAAACAAAACACTGGATTTAGAGCAAAAGCCTTGAATGGAAAAATACTACCATTTTCACTTGCACAATGTGAGATATCAGGCAAATCAAATAAGTTCAAATAAACTCTCAAGATCTTGATTTACTAATCTATTAAATAAAAACATTTGATTGCATTCTTAAAATCCTTAAGTTAAAAACCCTTTCAACTCTTAAAATTCTGTGGTGTCTTTTATTTCCAGCAATACAGCAGACAAGATAAACTAAATGCTTCCCAATGCAAAAATTACATTAAAATACTGAACAAAATATCTTCAAAAATTTTGGTTAGCCATAGCAAAAGTGTAAGAGAATTACTCTGGAGTCAAAAATGACCTCCCAAAAGCCAAAGAATCCTACAAAAAGTCCTCAATTCAAGATTTTACTGGGACTACCTTTCAACGTCTAAAACCCTAGATGTTCAAGTGTAATAACTTTCACCTGGAAGTAAGAAACAAGGTCTGTACTAAAAGGAAAGTCATCCATGAAACCTTAAAACAAAGCAGAAGCCCAATATTCATCACTATATGAGCACTAAGAGCAGGGAAAACAAACTAACTCTCAGAAATCTGGGAATAGAAGACAGCTTTCTCAAACTCATAAAGGGCACACATGAAAATCTACAACTATTATTAGGGTTAATGTTAAGACATTAAATGTTTCCTCCCTACAGACAAATACATGGTAAGGATGCTCATTCTCACCACTATTATTTTACATTGTATTGGAAGTCCCAGCCAGTGCAATAAGCCAAGAAAAAGAGGGAAGGAAACACTGACATGAAATAAATGGTGAAAATCCCAGCTTTCAGGAATGCAGGTCTGCGCTGTACCTTGCCTATCCCATGTCCTTCATCCAGAACATGGACTGGGAACTAAGATAAGGGATCTCTCTTAGGGCAAAAGTCCTGGAATGAGGAACTACATACTGAAAACTGCATGTCATATACAGCTTTAGATGATAGTTTAACAAAAACACTATGGCTTCCCAGGTACTGTTTATGGTCCATCAACCATGCTGCTCCAGGTAATTATGCATCCTCCACTCATCTGTGTATTCCCTGCATGCTAGCCTGCTTTCTATAAACGTTATCTTTTGCTTGCTTCTAAATAAAAGTGAGACTACCTGTAATTGGGGCTGCATCTCAATATGCCCCTCCAGGGGAAGTCATAGAGTGTAGTCCTTCTGAGCTTCTCACTGCTCTGATTTATTTGGACGCCAAGCAATCTTTTCTCATCCCACACCACACATCATAGCGTAGCACAAGCCCTCATTTCTCTACAGAAACACTGATTTAGCAACCACATAAGAAATAAAAAGCCATAAAAATCAAGTTAAGGAGCTAATGTATCACATAAGCAAAACATAAGATAAGTCATACTCACATGGATACTAATTTCACTCTATCAGATGCACTACTCTCCTAGGTCATCACATTTCACCAACAAGGGAAGAAGAGAGGAGGAAGGGAGAGTAAGGTGCACCTTCCAGAGAGCAAGAAAGGAGAATGGAGTGAACCTCCAAGGCTCTCAGACTTCCAGTGTAGTCCCTGGCTTTGGTGCACTTGGCAAAGGCCAGTTTCTCTCTTACCTCACATGGACACTTCAAAGAACTTGCATAGTTTAGATACTGTGTCAACTTGAGGAAGGACACCTTCCTACAGCCAACTCAGTTCTGTAAGATTTGGGGAAAGCAGAGTATTTAGGTCTCTCAGGAGAGAAAAATGAGTGGAGCTTGAGTCCAACACTGCCAATCTTTCGGAGCGCTCCTTGATTCAATTCCCACCTCACACAGTTCTGAAAGAGGTGACACAGGCAGACACCAGAGGGAGCAAGAGATTACAGGTTCTTGAATAAAAAGAAAGACTAGACATGTGAGACAATTAGAAACAAAGACTCAGAACCTTTAACCAGAAGAATTAGAGGTTTTTCCCAGTCTGAGCAAGTTCATAATGACTAGAAGAGATGGCTGTTTCCTCAGATGTGCAGATACCAACACAACACTTCATGGAACATGGAAAGAACCAAATAAGAAGTCCTGGCAGACAACCTCTCCTCTCTCACCTACTGCTGCCCTCAGGAATGTTTTTCAATAAGTTCCCCTTTTCTATTTTGGAGGGGAGAGCGGGGGTGGGGTAGAAAGAAATTGAGTCCTATGAATTACCTGAAAAAGAACTAAAAGTAATCATCATAAATAAACTCAATGAATTAGCAAAGAACACAGAAAACTAAACAAAATCGGGGGAAAAAAATACATGAATGAAAATCAACAGAGACAGAAACTATTCAAATGTACCAAATTGAAATCATGGAGTGGAAGGATATGATAATTGAATTTAAAAACTCACTAGAGGGGTTCATCAGATTTGATCAAACAGAAGAAAGAAACAGTATTGAAAAACAAGTCATTTGAAATTAGAAATTCAGACAGAAAACTAGTAAAGAAAGCCTAAGGGAATTGTAGGATATTACCAAGTGAATTATGATACATATTATGGGAGTCTTAGATGGAGAATAGAGGAGAGGAGGGGAGTTCCTAGACATAAATATTTAACATTTTTTAATTGAAAACCTGGAGAGAATGTTGTGACCAAGTGGAAGAATAAGACAGACTTTGGAGGCTAGAACTTGTTTGAGGATACATGGTGTGTTCACTATGAAATATTACCTAGAAGTATATTTACAAGATTTGAAATTTCTAAGTGTGTGTATATATGTGTGAGCTACAGTTTTTTTTAATGTTTATTTAAAACTGAAAAAAATTCTTGTAAAAAAAACTACATCTTAATTATCATCTAAGTAAGAGAAGACCTTCCCAACGTAGAAGTTACAAATGAAGAATAAGTTACTTTTGACTGAAAAAAATTTAACCCATTTGTATGACAAATGGCATCACAAATAAAGTCAACATACAGTAAGTCTGCTAAATATTTTTGTAATATGTATGTCAGATAAAAGTTCAATATTTATATTATATAAAAAGTTCTTATAGTTTGACAAGAAAAAGATAACTACTTCAATATAAAAACTGACCAAATTTGGAGTAAAAATAATTTGGAGAAAAGCAAACCCAAATGACTAACATGTAAAAAGAGATTCAAATTCAGTAGTAGTCCAGGAAGGAAAATTAAAATGGACGTTATATGTTTATCCATCAAACTACAGAAAATTTTAGAAGCACTAAAATAACTACTGCTACTGCAATATAGGGGAAGGGATAATAGTTTCATAGATCACTGCTTGAAGTGTGAAGTGTTCAGCCTTTTGGGGATGTTATTGGACAATTATAATTTTTAATTTAAACATTTTAAACAGATAACTCTTCAACCCAGAAATTCTACCCATGAGGATCAGTCCTATAGAAATAGATATAAAAATGACTGGTGTAAAGGACATATATGGGAATGTTCATAGAGGGGACTAAAAAGAATGTAAACCACTAAACTACTAAAGAATTTACTAAAGAATGTAAACTACTAAACCAGCATTTCTCTACCTTTTGCTGATTTTCACTCCCTTTTGGGATCATTTTTTTCTTAATTTCTCTCTCATTAAATGTTAATATGACAAGGTGGAGCTTCCACTCCTCTGCCAACTGTGGGAACCACGGGGAACCAGGAGACAGGTCGGGAAGCCGCGCCTTTGTCCCTAGAGCCTGGGGCACAGGGCCAGCACCCCTGCCAGTACAAGGGTGGAGTGGGTGCGGGGGGGGGGGATCCCCCTCCTGTTCATTCCACCTCTAACAAATCAGAGCAGAACGAGAATATCCACCTATTCTGCTGCAGTTACTGAAGAATAAAGGCCCTGACACATGTGACACCTGGGTGAGACCAAAAATGAAAACGACTAGAACAACAAGGTCCCAAACTTTAAAGCCTATTGAAAGAATGACCGACCACAGAACTACACCTACAGTGACTTTGGAGACAGAGAAGCAAACCCCTTATCCAGAATGTGTTCAACAGCAACAAAACACTCCATTTCCTGAAAAGGAGAAGGACACAAAAAACGAGACATGACCACAAGAACAACTGCAAACAGAGAGAGAAGAGTGGACCTGGGCCTACCACTGAATGGAACTGGCCTCCACCAAAGAACCTCCCTACCACGAAGGGCTGGATGTTGGAACCCAGCCTCAGACACCAGAACCATAATGATTAGAAATAGGAACACGGAACAAATGCTGGAACAGAGGAGAAAACCAACATGAATGAGGTGATGTGAATCCCTGTGATCGCACAGGTCTGGAGAATAGAAGAATCACCTCCATTGTAGCAAGCTTTGCAACAGAGGAGGCAGGAACAAAGGGTGACACAACTGACTTTCAACTGACCTACAAGGGTTCATACATGATTAGAACAAATACTCGCTGCTAAGACATGCACGGAAATCGAAGCAGCATGGGCCACGAAGTCCCAGGAGAGCCAGTCATCACCTAGGAAAAAGACACTGCACCAGTAAAGAGAAAAGCTCAACAGGCCAAACACCAATGACTTGAAGTGAAAGGGAGGTGGGAGACATTGGAGGGGGAGTGGGAGGAAGAGGAAAATGAAGGGTCTTAACAATACATGTACAAATCAATCTGTATGAAAAATTAAAAAATAAATAAATAAATGTTACTATGACACATATACAGTCTATCTGCTTATTTATTATAGGTGTATCTGTGCTTTGTACATTAGAAGGGTGTAGTTTTTTCTATCACCCTTCAAGAAGCACCTGTTAGAGTTCTTTTCAGTCTTGCAGGTGCAGGATTGACCACACTCATAGACTTGGGGAGGTTTTACACAAGACAGTTTTTGAAAAATTCAGATACTAATGCGAAAAGTACATATAATTGATTCTAATTGTCAGAAAAAAATGACCAAAAAGATTTGTATATATACGTATATATGTGTGTAGTGTACATACATGTATGAGTAGAGGGAAAACATGGAGGGATATTGTTGTCCAGAAAGATCATGGGGTTAAAGAGACCTGCTGTGACTAGGGCAGAGTAGAAGGGAGTCAAGCAAAAGAGAAGGTGGGGCATAATTCACTCACAAAATTTGAAGTATGAAATGGGTGAAGGTGATCAAAAGTACAAACTTCCTCTGACAAGTGTGTGCAGTCACTTAACATGCAGCATGGTGACAAAGCAGTTGTTTCCAACACAAGAAAAATAAGTTGGTAATTATGTGTGGTGATGATTGTTAACTAAACTTAATGTGCTAGTTGTTTTGCAATGTATAGATAAATTGAAACATTATGCTGCATGCTTAAAACTAATAGAGTACAGTATGGCAATAAAAATAAAATTAAGGCAGGACCCCAGGGATCACTTAAATTCACAGGTTCGAGACTACCCGGAGCAACATATGAGACCTGGTCTCAAAAAAGCAGCCGGGAGTGGTGGCAGGCACCTGTAATCCCAGCTACCTGGGAGGCTGAGGCTGGGGATCACTTGAGTCCGCGAGATCAGGACTACCCCAGATAACATAGCGAGACCTAGTCTCAAAAAAATTTAAATTAAATTAAAAATGCAACAATAATAACATTCCTGTAAGTGTATGTATGTTTAAAAAACAAAAACCTTTGTTATGTTTTTTTGACATTCCAGGCTCTAATCTGACCGGCACAGATGGGAAGCTAGGAACTGAGGCTCTGTGCCTCCTGTAGTCCCAGGCCTGCAGCAGTGTGTAAACAGTCCAAAGTCGTGTGACCCAGCTCTGTCTACTTAGTTTTTAATTTACAGAAAAGAATGCTCTTTTGACATTTTTTGACTCTCCAAAATATATACAGGTTTCCCTCACTATCTGAAAGCAAACTCTTCCTGTGAACCCTTTCATAAACTGAAATTGCATGACAAGAAGACATTGCCATACATTTCTATGGAAAAAAATTTGAGCATCCCAGACCTAAATCATGCCAAATAATACACAAAAATCCTAAAGTAGTATTAATATAGCAAAAACAGAAATGCTGTGGTACATACACAACCTATTAAAATGTAATTCATGGGGAAGAAGCTCAATGGGATCACTCTCACTGCGGATGCATGCTCTCCAGAACAGCTGCTGCAAAACCAAGGCTTGTGGCACAAAAGCAAAAATATTGCTCTGATATCTTTCAGTCAGCAGAAACAGTTACTACACTAGGTCATTCTGAAAAGCAAAGAAGCACAACACAAACTTTCAGAAAGTGGGGGAAACCTGTATCAAATTCAACTGTGGATCAGAAGATTCACATCTGAAAAGGCATCTCCTTGACTTAATAAGGAAAGTGGCACATCACATCAACCCTTTCAGGTCACCTCCAAGAGATTCTTAGTTGCAGGTTGTCAGAACACAAGCAACTGTGTGGTTGCTACTACCTGGTGGCCCTCAGTAAGTATTGGCTCTTGAGGAGGATGGAAATCTACCAGCCCTTCTCTAGGAAATACCTGGCTCTTTCTGCTTATCACATCACCTGCCTCAAAAGTCAACATTGATTTTCCCCTGGCGCTAGCTCTCTGTTCTTAGCTATGGGCATCAAACACTGAAAATGTTCATATTTGGGTGACATTGGTTTAAGTTCACAAGCATTGTAGAGTTCCTAGCATTCTTAGTGTTCTCCAGAGGCCATTCAGAATCACAGCTAGATTGATGCTGCCTGCACAGAGAAGTCAGGTGGTAAAATGCTGAGTTTCCAAGTAGAGTAGAATGAAGAAATGGAGTTAGAGGGGAGAATTTACAAATAGGAGGTCTGATACTTGCCAAGTTGGGGCTGGAAATCTCAGAGCCTGTCTCTATGCCAGTGGAAGAAACTTGCAAACAGAAGCAGGCAGGCAACCTGACCTACAGTTGTGGAGGTCACATGGGCCCCCAGGGCCCCAAAGCTCCCTAGATACCAACTGGAGAGTCACAGTCTAGAATCTCCCTTAGATCTGGGGCAGGGTTTCAGAAAGCAATACTCTAGTGCCAATGCTGAAATAGGAGCAGATCAACACCACGCTATCTGGGAATACAAGACAACTAAGAATGAAATAACTAGAGAATAATTTGAAACAGAATTAAATGCCAAAATGAGTGATACAGATGACTGTTATGTGCTAATGGGGCATGGAGAGACCAGGAGATACCAGCTTGTTCCAGAAGGTTGCAAATCATCTTGAGGTGTCTGTTTTTGGCCTTAAGGAGGAGACTTGATTACGGGATTTCTAAGGTCATTGGCAGTAACAGTCTTGAAAGAACATTTTGAGGAAATGTTTTTCCAGGCTCATGTTTGTTACTGAGTTCTCCCTATTGGTTCCTGTGGCCAGAGATACTTCTGTGAAATTTCCATGACTTCTTCCCAGGAGAGCTCCTTTTCCCTTTCTTAGAAAGTAGACTTGGTTGGTTTGATTTGATCACAGCCAGCTGTCCAATGGGGGGAAAAGGACTCTTCTCCTGAGGTCTCAGCCCTGGTGAGCAGCTGTCTGCTCAAGGCCCCAGGTGGATAGACCCTGAAGATGAACACAGAAGATGAAGCAGACTCAACTTAGTCTAGAATGGCAGGCCTGAAGCATTTCCGCCCTCCAACAGCACAATTTAGAAGCTACATTTCAACATCAACATCTGGAATTTCAGATGCTCTTGAAATAGAGAGCTTCTGTGAGTGAACTTGCCTCCTTCTCTCTTTTAACATCTTTAAAATAAAAACAATTAAGAATCTACTGCAAGTTTAGTAATCTTTTTTTCTTAAAAGAAGAAGTAGGAGTTGAGGAAACCCAAAGAATACACCCAACGTATTTTCAGTCTAGACATTTCAATCTAGACCTTACCACTTTAATATTTTCTGAATGCAAGAAAGTTGTTTTTGAGTATATATATATATATATATATTCAACATAGTATATATATTCAACATATATATTCACCATATACAACATAGTTATATATGGGCATAACTATGCTGAATTTTGAATATATGCATCTGGTGTGTATAATACATAAGTTGGAATTTTACATGTTGGGTGGATAGCCAGATAGAAATAGATGCATTTGTTTCCCAGCTCATAAAAGCCCTTGGCATAATCTGAGAGTTTGGGCTCAGTCTCGAGCCAGCAAGGCCACAAAAACTAAACCCAGGTGTGGCAGCAGGATGGCCTTTTTTCTCAACAAAGGTCATCATTCCTGCTCTGTACTGTTACCACCTGTGGTCACTGCTCTGAGGCCCAACAGAAGAACACTTCTGTAATTCTTTCAACACATTGGGACAGTCAGCCTTTCTCTTCACTTCTCCATTCCCTTTGAGGACTAAAGAAAATTCTAACAAGAATTCAGCTAGCATTAAGCTGTCTCCTCTAACACCAGCAAGTCCTACCCATGTCCTATAGATCTCTCCAAAGTTTCTATCCATACCATGATTCCCCAGTAATTTTCATTTCTTCACTTTCTACCCACTAAAGCCCAAGAAGACCATGGTTTCTTCCATCTGTTTAGAAACTATAAACCTGGGATATCTCCCCTTCCCCCCAACCCTACCCCAAGGCCATACCAACAACATTTAGAAGTCTCCCAGAGGAGACATCCCTAGGTTAGGTACTCCTATGAAAGCTAAACTCCTGGGAATCGAAGTTAATGTCCCAGATTTCCCAAGGTAGGTATGCAGAATTTCTCTATGACCAAACATGTTTTACACACAAAGACATACACAGGGTATAGTGTGTAAGTTTATTCATTCATCAAATATTCACCAATGACTTATTAGTACAGGGTATACAGAAATAAAGTAGAAATGCTCATATACTTATATAGTAAAGAAAAATAGAAAAAGATATTTTAACAAAGGTGCCAGAAGCACTCAAAAACACTCCCAATCTCCCAACATGTAATAGGATCCCTCAACTCTGAATTCACAGAAGATTCTATTGACCTTCCCACCTCCCCTTTCAGTTCATTCTGCCTCTACCACCTGACCAAAACCCTACCACATTATCCCCTGTTATAGGGCTTTGCCTACTTGTAAGCTGTCTGCCTATCCCAATAATTTAAGGTTGTCCCCTTTCCAGGGGAAATGCTATTTTCATAAGATTCTATGAGTCTCTGACATAAAGGTATCTCAGAAAGTTCTTTTTTTGCCAAGGAGATAAGCTTTGTGCTTATTCATCCTCTGCTCCAGGTGCCAGCTCTCTCTCTCTCTCTCTCTCTCTCTGCTTTCTCTCTCTCTGCTTTCTCTCCTTCTACCACCCTTACTCCCAACACCTGGGCTTGCAGGTGCCCTCCCAGACATCAGTTTTCAGATAGAATGTAGACTGTCTACCCTTCCTTGTCATCCCTGAATGTGAATACTTATAGACCCATGCTAATCATTCCCAGGAAGCAGAGAATAGCCAAAAGTAAAATGAAATGTGTTAGTGGGAATTCCTGAAGTTTCCAGAAGGTTGCTGTTCTCATACCTCTGATTTTCACTTCATGAACTTCATTCACTTCATTGCAAAGACCCAAAACCTGTTGCTCGCGTGTAGCCGTGATTTGTTTGGTTTTGCTGTTCTATGCTAATTTTTAAATTAGTTGTCAGTATTTACAAATTGAGAGATTTCAAATTAAAATTCAATTCACAATCTTCTCTTGAAAAATTTCAGGTTCTCTTGGAGCTACATTTCCATGCAGCAATGATTGACAAAGAGCCTCTCCCATTTGGAAATGAAAAATTTAAACTTTTAAAAATTTGAACCTTTGAAAATTTAAAATGGAAAATTTAAACATTTAAACCTCACCAGCTCTAAGTCGGTAGCTGTCACCATCTACCCAGCCTTCTTTAGAGACCCTTTTATGTCTCTTCCCTGGTCCTCAGGAACATCTGAACTCACAGCTCCTATCCTGGAGTCTTGGTGTGGACTTCATACTCCTGCTCTTTGAGAACCTGATCTAGAATAAACAGTCATGAGGGAAGAGGCCAATGCATGGGAAAAGGACCAACAGGAGAAGGAATGTCTGAATGGTCAAAGAGTCCTATAAAGGGGTAGGTTTCCTTGAGAGAAAGAAAATTCTGTTCTCAGTGGAGATTCCAAGCTCAGGTAAGGTAAGAAGTCCCTTCCTACCTTGAAGTGTTCACTGCTATAAGACAAATACTTGCAGAAATCACTGAAGATTTCACTAGAAAAGCCCATGTGCTGGGAAGAAATCCCTCTGGGGCTATAAGAGCAGATAATAATTTCTTTTTGATTGCAGAAAAGACTAAGGAAGAGTTTAACTTCATTTTCACATTTGACATGTTTCCCTAACTCACTCTGCTGATGCTAAGTCAAAGCTGCACAGAGGGAGGGAAGGAGCCTGGCCTGACAGGCTGTGGAGGGAGACCAGTGCTCTCCCCCAGCCTCAACAGGACAGAGAATGAAAGTTCACTCCTTCCTCCCCAGAAAGCAACTCCTAGGTGAAGACACCCTTTCCAAACAGCAGAATCAAAGTGGAAAAAGTTATAAGGCAACTTTTCTGGTTTCAACTTGTCCCCTACAGAAAGGAAATAGATGTTAATATAAGATCTAAGAAGCAACATGTTTAATAAACAAAAAAAAATGTACTTTTGGCTGAATGCTAGCATGATGAGCTTTGGGATAAGAGAAGATTTTTCTTTTTTTGTTTTTTTTTTTTTAAAGAAAGTTAGACATGAATCCAAAAAGGGGGCTGGAATCCACTTCCCACCAGCCCACCGAAATGCTCTCTAAGCAGTTGGGAACAATCACCCTAACCCCATCACAGATGCCATGCAAATGGCGAGATGAAAGGCTTTTCCTGTTCCCTTTTCACCCAAATGGAAAAGTTTATTGCAAAGACTCTTTGTGCAAGCCAAGCAATATACAGCTCCTTGTGATGAACCATCACTAAGACACTGAGAAATCCCATTCCCCAAGTTGTGGGGCCTCTAGCTGACTGTGCAGGGAGGTGGCCCCAGAGGTCAGGAACGGGAATATTTCATTGTGTCTTCCCCCACCCCAAATGAAGGAATATTTCATTCTCATTCTCCTTAGCCCAGCTGGAATCTGAAGTCTAGACAGTTTTCAGATAACAACCATTAGAGGCAGCAAAGGGGATTGCATGTGCTTCCCAAAGATAAGCGGATGTTGAACCTCTCTCATAAGTTTTCTGAGAAGCTCTCAGAAGGCTTCTCTGATGAGCGGCTGAAGGAAGGGAGTCAGGCAGTACATTCCAAGACGCAAGGATACATTTTACTTGTCCCTCGCCCAGTTCCTAATGTGGGAAAAAGAAACTGTCCTCTCCCCAAAACTTTTCCAGAAATAAATACACATGCAATCCATGGGAAAGTAGAGGAGTATATACCAGCACCCACCTCATTAATTCTTTCATTTAGTAAATATTTATCAAATATCTATCACTCCTCAGGCATCACTGGATGCAAAAGATACAACTGTGACTAAACCTGATAAAGACCCTTTTCTCTTCAGATTGAAATTCCTGATTGCAAGTCTGGCAAATCTTCAGAGATAGGATGATGTCTATGGTGTGCCAACTTGGAATGAAACTATGAGCTGTAATGTACTATACTCTTTATTCCCCCAAGAAACCAAATTTACTACCCTTTTTCCTAACTCTATTGCTCAGTAGTTCAGTGTCTTCATTCCAGATAGCAAAGGTGTCCATTCCACTAAATCACAGGCACTAATTGATTGCAGAGGCTGCATCCTGCATCCTTCAGACATCCTCATTATGAAATATGGTCCAGGCATGAAATGAATATTCAGAAAATATTTGTATAGTTGTTGAATAAACAAAGCAACTTACAAATACAAGGGGAGTGCCTGTCCACTCAAAGGCTGCTTGGAAATACAAGTGTTCTCCTTTCAGGAGAAGAGACTGGTTTGAGCTAAGACGCTCATTTAGTGTAAGATGGATTCCTCAAAAAGCAACAGCAGTTTGGTCAGTTTAGAAAAGACTTTCAAGCAGCTTTTAAGATGGGTATGTTGCTGTCACTTTTCTCACACAAGGAGCTGGGAGCTCTATCAAGCCACTGATCTGATATCAGAAACCAGTTCTAAAAACTCCCTGGGTCAGCAGCAAGGGCATGTAAATCCCTGGGGAAAGGAAAGAACAGCTTGTTGCTGTTGTGTCTCTCTTTCTTGACGCTGGAAAGAATTCTATGCCTTGATCCCAGGGCTTCTGTGCCTCTGATGAAAAGACTTAACCCTGAATCCCAGAGTGATGGCCTGGAGCAAAGGCTTGAGTAATATTTCACCACTTCTTCTGCCAAAATGTGGCTTTTAGGGGCTGAGCTGTTGATGAAAATGTCAACAGCGCTTGCATCAAGAGAAAAATGCTCATTTGGTTGGCAACGAGCACCCAACATTCCAATAGATCAATAGTGGTGTGATGCACATTTTGCTGAGCAGAATGTAAGGACATACTTCCCTTTAGTAAAGTTACTGGTGGGCCTGCCTCAGAGAGTCTGAGAAAGGCATGGAAGTTGAAGCCATTGTATCCTTTCTCCAATAGAGATCAGAGAGGAAGCAGTTGGTCTCAGTACCATATTTGAATATTTTTCTACAGCAATGAAAACTGGGATCTATATTTGCAATCTGGCCATCTTCCAAGATCTCACCACACACAAGTTAAACTTGGTTCTAAAAGGCAACTGACTGGACTATAAACCGAAACCCTCTTGCAGACAATCCCAGATGCCCAATGATGGCATAATTAGCTAAAAAGGCAGGTGAAGGTCGCTGTGGTCTAACTAACCCTAAGCTTAAAACTCACAAGTTAAGATATAAATGAATTATTTTAGGGTTTAAGGATCTGATTGCCAAATCTTGGTCAAGGATAAGCTCACAAGATTGTATACTGAATGCAATGGAATAGTTGGAGGTGCACCAGACTGATTTGTCTCAATCTAGTGCCCCTTTGCTTATTAATATTAATTAGCAAGTTTATGAAAAAGCTTGTAGCAGTGATTCAATACGTAACTAGCTTTTCAGTGATTCTACAAAAGGAATAGACATTCGTTACAGAATTAGCTGTGTGTTCTTGCACAGAATTATAGAATCATCTAGCTGGATGATTTCCAAACTATGCTGAGAAACCCCGAGACACCTTAGCTGCATAACACTATCCACATCTAGTGAATATGACTGGGGACTTGTGGAAAATTCTGTTACTGAACAAAATCACTGAAGAAGTGATTTTGCTGTTTGTATCAGATTGGCTTCATTTAACAGCAGACAATTTACAAAAAAAAGATTTAAGCAAAAAAAAAGTGGTACATGTAGTTGAAAGTTAAGGATTATGGGCTCTACTACAGCCCAATACAGTGGCTTAAATAATACTAGGGCTGATTCATTCCGTTTCTTCCTCTGTTTCCTCTACATTGCTTCAGCCTTTCTTATGCAATGGTAAGATGACCACCTCATAGATGTAGTCTTTCATTCTATCATCTCAGAAACTCAATGGTTCTCTCTACAGTGGTACTCTATCTGTTAGGGACAGATTAGTCTGTCAAGTAAAAGAAAGCTCAAACTGATAATTATTTAAATTAACTAGAAATTCATCCCCTCTAATATAGGAAGTCCAAAGGTATGCAATCCAAGATAAACTCCTCAACCACCAGGAATCCAGGCATCTTTTTTGCTGCTCTGCTCTTGGCCACAGGTGGCTTCCAACTCATTGTCCCATATGGCTGCTTGAGTCCCCACCTACTTATCTGTATTCCAAACAGCATGAAAGAGGAAGAAAGAAAAATGGTTTGCCCCTTTCCTGAAGGATGTTTTAGAGATGTCATATATGATACTTCTTCTTACATTGCACTAGCCAAATTTAATCATATGTTTATATCAAGATCTAAAGAAGTCTGGAATATCTCAAAACAGATGATTGCTAAAATGTGGTGTATATATATACACGATGGAATACTACACATCAATCAAGGAGGACAAACACATGCCATTCGCAGCAACACGGATGGAACTAGAAAGACTCATATTAGCAGAAATAAATAAAAAAAAGAGAAGTACAGGATGGTCTCACTTATATGATGGATATAGGGAAAACCAAACAAATGAATAAGAAAGAATGAAAACAACCAATGGGACTAAACAATGGAGTGAGAGAGGAGGAGGGAGGTGAAGAGCACAAAAGATCAGGATGGTTAACAAGTGTTAGTGAAGTGGGAAAACCCCGGGGTACACAATAATGGAATAATGTAATATAAATATAAATATACATATATGTGCAATTTTAAAAAAATTTAAATTAGAAAAAACCACAAAGCACAGAGTTATTAGGGAATGGAGAAAGAAAAAGAGAGCCATCTGCATAGTGACAAGCAGACAGGAGAGCTGCTTCTGCCCAGCATAGAAATTGTACTGATTCCTTTTTTTCTTAATTTATTTATTTTTTTAATATATGTGCTTCACATCTTTGTATTCCCTGGAGACCACCCACCACCTTCCCTCCCTGGCCACTCCCCATCTCCACCCCTCTTCACCCCCCCCTACATACTGATGCCTTTTATGGAATTTTTATGTACATGTCTATGGCCAAAATTGTCAACTGGAATAAATTTTATAATAAAAAAAATAAAAACAAAGAAGTCTAGAATATCATCTTTATCCCTTGTATTTATGATCCCAGCTAAAAATTAAGAGTTCCACTACTACCGTTGATGGAGAAACAATATTGGAGAAACAGTAATAGTGACTGACTAGGAGGGGCTAATAATTCCAACAAAAGGATATGAGTCTCATAGGTTGGACTTTCGTCATCACCCGTTCCTGAATCTCTAAATAGAGGGATTATGTTGATCTGATTTTCATGACTGTGCCTGATCCAAGAAAGCACCCCCACCTGAGATACAGTTACCAGGCAGTAGGAGCTGAAAGAACATACAGTAAGAATGAAGCAAGCAGAAGTAGAAAGGAAGAGTGCATTATGCCAGACACTGTATGGGTACTGGTGTATCAGATGGCAATTAATCCTGACCTGGGGATAATCCCTGCCATACAGATAAGGAAAATTAAGATTTAAAAGAGTTAATAACTATCCAAGATCAAAGCTCTTCAATCTAGAAAAACCCACAAACCCACATCCACTTGAGGTCAAATCCCAAGCTATCTCTACCCCATCTTATTAGCTGTGTTTTGCTTCCACAGAAAAGTCAGGACCAATAACTTTCTAGGGACTTTATGATTAGGTCTGTGAAAGTACCCTGTGAGTTACTAAGTTCTGCACAAACATAAATGGATGTTTTGGCAAGAGGCCTCAACAGACAGTTCACATTTTCTCAGTGCACTAGAAACTGACTTATTGAATATGGCTGCCTGCAGAGAGACAGGACTTCACCTTGCTTTCAGTGCTCCAAGGATCCGAGTCCTCAGTGTTACTTTATCTGGAGGCCATATGTGTGAAAAATACCAGATGTCAGCATCTTCCCTTTCAACTCTTGCCTAGGACAGGTTGGCAGGCATTTGATTCTGGAAGGCTGGCCTTACCCAATCACCAATCTCATTCTGAGCAAGACTTCAGTGGGCTTCAAACCAGCAAGGACTGGCTAGTTCATCTTCGTTCCTGAGCCCAGCTACATAGGAGCACTGGGTGTCTAAATACCACTGGACTGTAAGACGCACCCTGTCTCCTGGTGTGTATCCAGAGCACACAACAGAGCCTGGCCTGCACTTGCTGCTTTGAGGTCCAATTCCCCTTAAAAGAACCTAGTTCTGCTTTGGAGATAGCCAGGATCCACAGGTCCTCCAAAAGCAACATGCCCTGTTGTGGCATTTCACAAAGATATACAGAGAAACTATGTTTGGATGGGAGAATAGCCAACAGAGTAACTAGTACAAAATTAAGACCCCAGTACTCAAGAAGTCGGATGGGTTAGTGTTCTGAGCTTCACCATGCATGAGCTATGTGACCGTACTGTACTTTGTCATTATCATTCACGTCCTTGATCACAATCTGGCTGTTATTTGAGTTATCTGTATAAAGTAGTGGAGCAATATTGTCACTATATTACTACTTCTCATTATCTAGTATTTAGTTATGGACACAGATCCGAAAAATTCAGTGTTAAGTAATTTGCCCTCCGATCACAAAGCTCATAAGTGGTAGAATTTGACTTAGGTCTCAAGTATTCTGATTCCAAAGCCCACAGTTTTTCCATTAGCTATGCTGTCTTTTTTCTTTCCTTTCAGAATGTGAGTTCATAAGGACAAAACATGCCTCTCTGTTTTATACCTCAAAGCCAGTGTACACTTTTAAAGGAGAAGGGAGAGGGGCTTACCAGGGACCCCCTACTTCCTGGGCTTGCCCTGCAACTCCAATTGATCCTCTTGGCTCCCAGGCAGAAAATACATCCAGAGAAGGTCTTGCAGTTGAGAAACATGGGAATAGAGTCAGAGGTGTCCCCCCCCCCAATGGCCTCATTCCACTATGATGTACTTGTTTCCTGCTACTTCTGCTAACATCCTCTCTTACCCTAGAAAATTATCTCTCCATTGTACATATTTAATGACTTTGGTACAAACCTTGGATGTTCAGAGTTGAGGGGACAGGCTAAAGTAGATTTTGAGTGTTTTTGACTGACTTGTCAAGGTGCATTAGACAACATACAGTGAATGCCCATGAATAATAGTCTCCTTCACTCCCTCCCTCTCTACTGTTGCCTATCTACCCAGGTCTCCCTTTGGTGACCAATTCTCAGCTGACTCTAACCAGGTGGCACCATAGAAGCAATGAGCCTGCTAGTTCATGTTTGGGAGTGAGGTAAGATGAATCTCCTTGCTCAGATGTTTGGGTGAGTAAAAGCACCTTGGAATGAGATGGATGGCCCCACCATGGAATGTATCCAGAGCCCTGGATGCAGTCCAGGTGCTTGGGGAGCTAAACCATTAGTACCACTGTCTAATTTCAGACTTCCCCCTGGCCCTGGTGTTAGAGGAGATTGATTGAGCTCATGCCCTCAGGATGGGGGCAGCAGCGTGGGAGCAGTGAGAGATGAGTCAGACAGATGGGGTGTCTCTGGATTAACAGACTTGCCTTCACCACAAGGGAAATTGGTGGGGGAGGGAGCCCCAGGAAAAGGAAACCTCTGCTCTGCTGAACTATTCCACAGCAATTACCAGAGGGGAGATGATCCCTCTGATCCCTGTGCAATTAAACAGACGTGGTTGTGGTCAACATGCTAGATCACTTTTTCTGCCAAGGCACTAATGGGCTCTAAATGGATCCCAGGTTCTCTGGTGCCAAGTGGGGGTATCTGCCAGCAATTCAAGACCATCCCAAGACAGCCAGAAGAGAATGAAGAACAGGGATGTTAAGGGTTGGGGAATCTCCATTTTTCTAATATAAACTGGAAAAAAATAAGCCAAAGCTCACAATCAGTAAGTTATCAAAGTAAGTTTGGGAGGCACACACAGTGCAAGATAATGTGAACACCCTGGGCCAAAATACTGGCAAATCCATAAATTAACAACTGCCTTGTTGAACACTTCCACCAGGCCCAGAGGAGAGATATATTATTTGTTCCCAAATAGATATTTATATATATATGTAACATATATATAGTTTATATATATACATATATATGTATAGTTTATATATATACATATATATAGTTTTTATATTTTTATATATATATATACATATATATATTGTTCTGGGCCGGGCACGGTGGCTCGTGCCTGTAAGCTTCAGCCTATGAAGCGGCCGGGGCTAGGGATCGTGGTTCAAGTCCCACCTGGGGCCCGCAGCGAGACCTAGCTCAAAAAAAAAAAAAAAAAGAACTAGCTGGGCGTGATGGTGCACGCCTGTAATCCCAGCTACCTGGGAAGCTGAGGCTGGGGACTGCTTGAGTCTGTGGCCCCCCCGGGCAACAAGAGCTTGCAGTTCCACTGGCAAAAATAGCGAGACCTAGTCTCAAAAAAACAAAAACATATATATATATATATATATATATATATATATATATACATATATATATTGTTCTGGAAAGAGGAGCTAGCTTGTAAGCACTAATCTCTTTCCTCTAATACTCAATTGCAACAGAAGTGCTAGGCGTTATAGAAAAGGAAACCCTTAAAAAATAATGTAACATGATTCATGGGTGATAAGGTGGTGAGAGAAACTCAGGGTATACAACAATGTAAAATTTATATATGTGCAACCAATAAAAATAAAAATAAAAAGCAAAGAAACAATAATAATTTAATATCGCTAAACAGTTCTTCCTTCTGTTAGAGAGAGATTTAGATTTAGATTTCCCACCCTAAATCGTGGAGGGTGAAGAAGCTATAGATTCAGACCCCTTGTTTTAAAGATAAGAAACCTGAAGTCCAGAGAAAAAAATAAACTTGCTGAAAATGCCAAAATCAGCTTTGCTTATGAGAAGCAAAGCAGATTTGATATAACACAAAAGAGAATCTAACCCTGAGTTGTTTAGAGTGTGCAAGGCTCTGTGTGTGTGTGTGTGTGTGTGTGTGCGTGTGTGCGCTCGTGTGCGCACAATGGTAGTTATGGGTGACACAGTAGTGTTTGTGGTCAAACTCCAAACTGTTGCAGCAATTTGGGATCAACATGTCACTTTTGCATCAGCAACCCTTGCTAGATGGACGGTGAGTTTAGCGGGTCAGGAAACATGGCACAGAGTCAGGTACAGCTCCAAGTTCAACAAACATCTGAAATGCTGCACACTGACTGGACCTCACAAAAGCTTTACCTTTTGAGTAAATTCAAAGGCACAATTGAGTCAGAAAACAATTCTATCCAAACTGTAACTAAAGAATGACCAAAAGGATGAGGAGATATGAATGAATGAATGAATGAATGAATGAATGAATGAATGAATGAATGAATGAATGAATGAATGAATGAATGAATGAATGAATGAATGAATGAATGAATGAATGAATGAATGAATGAATGAATGAAAACTAATCCCTCCATGAAGGCTGCAAATATTATACAATTGAAAAGTGAGTCAAAGACATGAAAAACTTGAGGCCCACTGATTAACTAGTAAAGGATGGTTCACAGGTGATAAGGTAATGGGAGAACCTTGGGATAGACAATGATATTATAAATATATATATATATGCAATCAATAATTTTTTAAAAAAAGACAGACTGAACCCAGGACTATGTTCTAAAGCGATGAGAGGTGGCAAGAGCAGAGGTTGTGAATGAAGATGACCCTTCACTCTGATCCTAGTGGGACCTTATCTGGCCTTTCTTTTCAGCTCCGCTTCCCTCAGTTACACATCCCAAGCTCTCATCTGTCAAGGAAGGCTCTCTAACAGGTGTGGCTTCTCCCTCCTTACCTAAATCTGCTTTCTTTAGTCATCAGCAAGCATTTATGTGCAGATTTACCCTAAGATGTTTGTTGGACTACCTGCATTTCAAGTTTGTAATCTAAAGGAAAAAATTCTAATGCTGACACATAAAAATGAATGCTAGACCTAAACATAAAGCCTTCCCAAGTGGCTCTCATACCCTCTTCTCCCCACAGGTGAGCACAAATCCTTAGTTCTGGAGCAACTGCAATGTCCTGTGTTTTTGTAACTGCCATCACCCACTATTGCTCACTTAACTTGGGCCTGAGTTTAATATCTGTCCTAAATATCACTGTAAATTTAAATCCTATTCCAAGATCAGAATTTCTCTTCTTTTTTTATATAACATCATCAATAAGATATGATTCACGCACCATAAAGGGAGTGACCTCATTTAAAGTGTACAATTCAATAAATTTTAGTATACTTAGCATTTTTCAACCATCATCATATCCAATTTTAAAACAGTTTCATTACCATAGCCATTAGCAGTAATTCCCAATATCTCCCCAATCTCCTCAGTTCTTGGTAACCAACACTTTCTGCCTCTATTAATATACCTATTCTGGATATTTCACAGAATGACATCATACAACATGCAGTCCATTGTCACTGGTTTCTTTCCCTTAGCAAACTCTTTTCAAGGCTCATCCATGTAGAGGTATATAGCAGTTTCTTGTTTTTCATTTATTTTCCAATATTGTTCCATTGTATAGCTATGACACTTTTTAATCTATCATTCATCACTTTGTGGATATTTAGATTTTTCCCCCCATTTTAGCCATTATAAATAAAGTTGTTAGGGACATTCTTATACAATTTTTTGTGTGGACATATGTTTTCTTTTCCCCTGGGTATACACCTGGAAATATAATTTTCCTGAATCATCTGGTAACTCTATATGTAACTCAGGAAATGCCAGATTGTTTTCCAAAAGTATCTTCTATTTTACACTCCTGCCATTAGTGATAAAGATTCCAACTTCTCCGCATCCTTACCAATATCTGCCTTTTTTTATTCTAGCTGCCTTAGTGGATGTGAGTGATATCTTACTGTGGGTCTGATGCACATTTCACTGATGACTAATGACATTAGGCATCTTTTCATGTGTGTTTCCTTTAGAAAAATGTCAATTCACATTATTTGGACCTGGCTATCTTTTTAGAGAATATTTAGAAGTAGTAGGAATATGTGTCTGATTTGAGTATCTTTTATATGTCATGAAATCAAGACATTCTTCTAGAAATGGATAATAAACTTACTGGCTTAAATTACTTCTACAAACTCTAATTGAACTCCACCTTCTCATCTCCAACCCCTTCACCCCCCTCTTCACCACCTCCCCCACCATGCATAGTCTTCTAGACCCAATAGTCATGATAAAAATCATGGACCCTGCACTGCAGCATCTTAGGCTTTTATGAGACACTCATTAGTTACCCTGATTTGTATTAAAATTTAATGACTTTCATTACCTACATAACAGGCTTTTCACTTGTTCAGAGGAGTTACCACTAAATGCAAGTAGTAGGGTTTCTTCCTATCAAATACGATTTTAATTTCTTTAAAACACTTCTCATCCTACTATATTCAATATTTTCATTTTCTACCCTAAATTATAATTTAGGGTAGCTGATGAGTCACATAAAAACACATTTCACTTAGATGCTTCTCAACATGACAAAGGATATCTATATTAAGCCAAGAGCTGATGACATAGCAGTGAAACACTAGAAGTACTCTAATTTAGTTAGAATCAAATCCCACCCTGCTCAGTATAGCCTGAACTTAGTGACTTACTTCCTGAAAAAGAATGAAAGGGGATAAAAGTAACTGTACAGGGTAGAAATCTGGTCAACGCTCTTTTGTCCAGGTGTTCAAGTTTCATACTACCAGCGATAAGTCATTTGGCAATAGGGACCCACTGATGTGCTGTCATGAGAAGGAAGTGTCACCTCTGTATTCTTCTTCCCCAAAACTGATCATCACAGCCTAATTATGAGAAACTATAAAATAAATTGAAATTGAAGAGTATTTTATGCAATAATGGAGCAATGTCCCATCAGAAACAGGAAAACCTGAGAAACCGCTACAAATTACATTGAGATAAGACAACTAAGTCATATGCAGTATGATAAATGTTACCTGAATAAAAAATAATTTTAATAGACTACAATTCAATGGTCTTTAGTAAAACTACAGTTGTGCAGCTATCATCACAACCCAATTTTAGAAGTTTCATCATCCTAAAAAGATCCCTTCCCTCAACCCCAAATCCATAGATTGCCAAGTCTGGATATTTTATATAAATAGAATCATAGAAAATATGGCCTTTTGCCACTGATTTCTCACTGAACATGTTTATATATTCAGCTTGTAGCATGTATCAGTGCATCATCCCCTTCTTGTTGCTGAGTAGTATTCCATGTACGGATACACTGCACTGAGGTTTCCATTCACCAGTTGAAGGGCATTTGTATGGTTTTCAGATTTGGTCTGCTGGGAATAATGAACCTTCTCAAACTAGTATTGTATGAATGTTTATCTTTATCTCATGTATACCTGGGAGTGGGATTGCTGAATCTTATGCTAGTTTATGTTTGTTTTTTTCAAGAGCTGCCAAACTGTTTTCCAAAGTAGTAGTACTTTTATGCTAGTAAGTTATGGGGCTTCTAGTTTCTGTATCTCCTTACCAACACTGCCTACTGTTTGTCAAAAGTCTTACAGTCATTTCAATGAATGGAACCTGTTTCTCATTGCAACTTTGGTTTGGACTTCCCTGATCACAGGTGCCATTGGACACGGTAGCATATGCTTATGGCTCATTCATGTGTCTACACTGATGTTTATTAAAATCTTTTGGCTATTTAAAAAAAATTAAGTTAGAGCCTCGCCTTTCAATTTAGTAAAGATTCCAAGTATATTAGAATTGAAATTAAATGCAAAAAATGGGAAAAAATATATATATAATTTATTTTAAATTGTATTAGATTATTATATTATGAAATCAAAACATGATCTCATCACCTAAAACAAAAGCACAGAGAAAACCAATTGATTTGACTCAATAAAGTCTTCTCACTTCTGTTTTTGTTTTAAAAAGAAGACAAAGAAGAAAATAGATTGGAAGGTAAACAAATAAATGCAAATATATTTGCAGCGTGTATAATAATAAGGAGCAGTTAGAAATAAACATAAAAACAGTAGTATCCCAATATAAACACAAGCAAAAAACATAAGCTATAAATTCACAAAACACATTAAAGGGTCAATAAATATGATTGTTTTCAACTTTTATCAAAGTAAATGCAAATTATAGCTACAATAGGATATCTTCTATATCTCTCCTTGAATACCCAGTGTTCGCAAAAAGGCAAAGAATAGGCAAGGAACGTTTGCCACTGACAGTTGACCATTTTGCCTGGTGATTCTAAGATGCTACTGAAACAGGGCGACCACGAAGGGACTTTAACTTTGACTGGACACATCTATGCCTGCTTCTCTCTACGAAGCAGGTTACACACTCTTCATTAGCATTTACACCGTACCTGCCTACTACTGATATGCACACATCAGCTACCAGCTTCTCTGCTTTCTTTTCCTCTTTCGGACCTAAAAAGAAAACTTAGAAACACAGTTTAAACTCTACACTCATGGGTTCTTTCCACCATCCTCAGCCTTCTCAACCAAAATACCAAGTCAAAGCAAGACTATCAGTGCAGACTAATTTATTTTTAACAAAGTGATTTACTAATTACTACAAAAGAAACATGTAAGACTCAAGGTTACTTTAACATTGTCCAAAATGTTTCTTAGCATTGTCCAAAGTCCTTTCCCAGATTGCCAAAAAAATCCTCAGTCTCTCAGTCCTGATCATCTCACCAATGTCAGCCAGTCAGAGTTCCTCTCCATGTGTTTGAAGACATCTTTCTTTGGCTGCTCCTTTGGGGTGCTCCTCCTTGTCTTCCACGCTGCCTTATCCTTGTCACCTTCAGGTAGCAGGAACTACATGGTACTGGACTCAGCCAAGTTCACTTTCTTTTCAGGCCTAACTTTTGCACGGCCTCTTTCAGAACAAGTCAAACTCAGCAAAACAAACTCCAACACGGAGTTCAAATCTGCAAACTTCTTAACTGCATTTAGCACACATGCTGCCAGCCTGGGTCAGTCAAAGGCTGCAGGCCCCAGGCCTTTGGCCACATGGCCAAGTCCACATGGCTCACATCTTTATTCTACAAGGTGGCCAATTCCCATCTCTCCGCCATTAAATCTCTCTCTCTCTATCCAATCTCCATATTGGCCTCCGATCCCCTCTCTTTGTTTCCACACCCTTTATATATCCTGATTTCCCACCTTCCAGGAAACCTGTGTCACCTTTTTCCCTCCTGCAGCTTCCTGAAGGGAAATTCCAACTAAGGTCATTCTCACATTTTAGCATATCTGTCCTTGAAATCTACAATCTTAAACAGGAGACAATGGGGGGTAGGGGTGGGGTTAGCAGACCCTATCACCACCACTGCAAGAATCACTGCTGATGATGCAGGTCCTGGCAGAAAGCCGGTGAGTCCTTCTTTCTCGGCTGAGCTGCAGGTACCTGGGTGCAGACTAGAAAGCCCTGGACCTTGAGCACACCTCTCCTTCCCCACCTGTCCTGCATGACAGGCATAAATGCTTAGTCATGAATTTGACACAGCCCAGATCCCAGAGCCAGGCCGAGGGAGAGGTTTGTTTTTATAGTATCACTACATGACACATTAAAATCTGAAGCTGGAGACTGTTTACATCCTTTGCACTGTTTCTCTGGCAGTTTGGTTTGCTGAAAAGGTGCTGTCCCTTTCTTGAGCCTAGAAGAGGCCATACTAACAGGTGTTACACTGAGCAAAGGCATTCCAGAAGCCAGGACTGTACACACATAGGGTTGGCTGCTCACTTTCATCTGGTTAAGTTGTTTCTAAATACTGTCATTAGATTCAGTATCCATTTATCTGTAGCATATGAACTTTCTGAATATATAAACCATCTCCAAACTGAACTCTCTGCAAAAGCTATTTCCTGTTATATATACTATTTGCCCCCTCAGTCCACTACAGACAGAAAACATCAGAGCAGGAGAGGGCTGAGGAGAGTGGAGGAGTCTGGGAAGATGTGAGGTCCTCTAGGTCCTTGATATTCAGTGTGGTCCTCAGATCAGCAGCAGCAATGTCCTCTGGGAGCCCAGTAGAAATATAAAGCTCCAGGCTATGCCTAGACCTACTGAGTGAAAATCTGCAGTTTCATAAACTATTCCTGCCACCCTGTTTCTCATGCACATTTAAAGCTGAGAAGCACTGATTTCAAGCTCACTGTGCACTTCCATAACCTAAAAAAATTTTATAAAAAAAAATCAGTGCCTAAGCTGCAACTCAAGAGATTCTGGTTTAACTGATAGGAGATGCAGCCTGAGCAATAAGATTTTAAAATTCTAATGGGAAGCAAAATGAGTATCTAGGCCAATCACCATTTTTTGGCTGAGCAAACTAAGCCACAGTCTCACAGTCAGACTCAGATTGGGTTTGAATGTGTGACAGCAAGTACCGTGGACAGTTGCAAGGTCCATGGTAGAGACGCTGAGATAAGTTGTAATGTCTTTCCTTATTGCCTATAGTAGATAGAATAGTGTCCCCCCAAAATGTATGTCCAACCCCTAATTTATTGGTACAGGACATGATAGGTCCTTGAAGATCATGCTAGGAGAACGCTAATTTAGCATGGGACCTAAATCCATTAAGAATGTCCTAGCAAGAAGAGGAGCGGACTAAGAACAGAAGTCAAAGTGAAGCTGGCCACAGTGGCACGTGACTTTAATCTCAGCCTAGGATGAGGCTGAGACTGGGAATCGCTTGAGTCCACCGGTTTGAGACCCACCTGGGGCAACATAGTGAGACCTAGTCTCAAAAAATTGCTGGGTGTGGTGGATCCTGTAATCCCAGCTATCTGGGAGGCTGAGGCTGGGGATTGCTTGAGTATGGGGTACACTGGGCAACAAGAGTCTGCGGTTCCCTGGGTAACATAGCAAGAACTAGCCTCAGAAAAAAAAAAAAAAAGAAGTCAAAGTGAAGGTGCACGCAGACTTTGAAGTGATACATCTACAAGTCAAGGAACGCTAATAGATGCCCAGCAACCAAAACCTAGCAGAAAGGCATGGGCTCTTTCACCCTCAAAGCCTCCAAATGAATCAACACCAAAACACTTTGATTTTAAAACTGTAGTTCTGATGTTTCAAACCACTAATGTATAGTGATTTGTTCCAGCAGCTCTAGAAAGCTTGCTAACTCATCTGTTTCCAACATGAGCACTCCGAAAGTTAAATCTACATCTAGACTGAACCAAACAGTCCTTGAGAAGCTTGGCAGCCCAGAGAACATTCATTGGTCAAAAATATTCAAGGTTCCTTATTTATAGTGAAGCTAATAATGTCATTTATAAAGCACCCCCCCATCCCCCGCAAGGAGAGCTGGCAATTTGTCTTCATAATTCTGTGTTCTTTTTCATAGAATGAGACCTCCATGTTTCATAAGCTTTAAAAGCCACAAAATTTGAATACATGCCCTGCCTTTTGGGTAAAAAGTAAAATTTCCAGCTAGATAAAGCACTCTGCCACCCAGCCTCAACCAATCTCTCCAAATGCATCTCCCATGTATGATCTACTTAGCCCTCTCCTGGACTCAGCCATTTTCTATGGGATTTTCTGCCTTCCAAACCACAGCTCAGGGTAGACTCCGCTTCTGTACTTATCTAGGTGTGTGCTTTCCACAAGACCTATTTGAAGCTCCAATCTGCTTACATAGCATTTCTGAAAACTATCTGGAAATCGGTTTTCTCCTAAAGAACTCTGTACTTTATGTTACTATTGCCTTCTATATATTTATCTCCCATATAATTGCCAGCTTGTTTCTCCAAACTGCCAACTACTTTTGAAAAGAAAGGAACTAGAAATAGACTCCTTGGCATGTTCCACTCTGCACCATCCTCCCCTTTCCTTTTTCTGTCTCTCCCTGGTCTATGAGATTCTGTCTCAAGTCAAATAGAAAAATTCTCAGGCTTCTACATACAACAGATCAGCACTTCCTTATTTCTGCACTGTTGCTCTCAAGGCGAAGTTTGCATCCTGGGCTGCAGGGAAATTGTTCTAAGGCATTCTAAAACCTCTCTAAGGAAGCATGTCTGGACATCCCAAGTGGGCATTAACACACACAATACCAACTGATTCTGATTTGTTATTCCAGCCCTAGAAGAGTCCAGAGAGATAGAGGACATTTTCCACTGCACCCCATCACCAGCATCTCAGTTGATGGGCCCAAGAATCCCATTAGACAGAGAAGAAAGTAGCAGACTTTGCTAAATGAGTAAATTGAGGCTCAGACAATTCTGGCCAAGGCCACATAACTAGAAAGTTACAAAAGCTGGTAACAAAATTCAGTCTATTAATCTATGAACCACCAGGGCCCTGAGCCTCATAGTCTTCCAGCATCAGACCTCATCTTGATCCTTTTACTTAAACCGCAAATCAATCCTATTCTTCATGCCAACAGTAGCTGTAAGAAGCCTAATCTCCTCTCTCCACCAATACCCCTCATGACCCAGGCTGTCTTATGAAGCTCCAGCACTACCTGAGGTGGCAAGAAAAGGTGCAGACAAGAAGACTGGGCTATAAACAGTGTGTGAAGAAGATGACAAGATCCTATAGTCAACCTTTAGTCAAGTTCTAGGCCCTTTTCTAGAAGTCAGTGGTCACCCCTTTGCCTAGAAGTACAGAATGCTAGATTCATCAGACAATTTGGAGACAACCCCAATCCAGTGGTTCCCAAACCTGGCTTCCCTATGGAATCTGCTGGAATGCCTTGAAAAATTTAGATTTTTGTGTACCATTTACAGAGATAGTGATTCTGGAGGTCTGCCTGTGGGCTGGGGATCTGTGCTTCTACCAAGTTCCCTCAGGAACCCAGCTGGAGCAGGGGAACTTGAAATCGGATCAAAATAGGCAAAAGTCTCCAACAAGCAAGCTGCAGGAAAAAAGCGGCATTTTTAAAATGTGGCTTCCACCACCCAACGTCTTATCAGATTCATATCACCTCCGCACAGCAGCATCTGCTAAAGTCACAAAGCCATTTAAACAACAGGATTTTACTTACAAAGAAAATTAACCAAGAAAATGAGAAGTAATTAATGCTGAAATCGGGTCCAAAACAGGCAGAAGCCTCTAACAAACCAGCTACAGGTCCGCATCACCCACGCGCACAGCAGTTGCCAAAGTCACAAAGCAATTTAAATAATAGGGTTTTATTAACAAGGGAAAATAACTAGGAAAATGTTAAGTCCTTAACGCCACAAGTGGCCAGTTATCTTACCCCAGTCACCATTTTCAGTCCCAAAGGCCCCAAAGACACAAGTCCAAGATGTTTCCCCTTTGCCCCTCCAAAACTGAGGCAGACACTGCAAAGTACAGTCTTTCTCCAGGTCTTCTCTTCACTTCTTCTCCAATGTTCTGAGCTGCTCCGCTTCTCCAAGGCTCTTCAAATTTCTTCCACAATTGCTGATGCACAAATCAGCTTTCCAGATCCCTGACCTAGTGAGCGCTGGTGGTATAGTGGTGAGCATAGCTGCCTTCCATATCCCTGACCATATCCAGGTTATCAGCTCACTATGCCACCTTGCTGCAGTGCCAAAACTCTCCACATTGCCACTCTTCTACTGGCCACCATGGCTCCTTGCTACCACCAATTCTCTCTTTCTTTCAAGGGGCTTCCCCTGGCCAGGTCACATGGGCCTGTTCTCTCAGTTCACCATTCTTGTCCTCTTTCCTTTCTTTCCTTCTCTCCCTTTTTATATGCCCTCTCTTCCCACTTCCCATTTTCTTTCGCAGGGGTCTTTCTCTCAGACTCTGCCCACCAGGGTACTTTGGTGCCAATACACTACCCTGTATCAATGCCAAATTCACCAGGACTGCACTCAGCAGCCCTCGTCACCCCCAGCCTACCATTCTGGTATCTGGCTCCACACCAGCTACTTCTCAGCTAGTCACTCTCCAACCATGGCTCCTTGCCACCACCAGCTCACTCTTCCAGGGGGTTTCCCCCCAGCCAGTCCATATGGGCCTGTTCTAGCAGCCCACCATGCTCATCTTCTCTCACCCATGTCTGTATCCTCTTTTTCATTCCCCCTTTTCATGCTTCTCGTTTCTTCTTGTGGGTCTTTCTCTCAGACCCCATTCACCAAGGCATTTTGGCACCCAATACAATTTTCAACTGCATCACTTAGCCATGTATCACACTGAGCAGCATTATGAAGCTACTATCAGAGATGGAGGAACTCTCCAAGATAGGACACTGATCGCCAGAGTGGAAAAGCAGTTGCCAAGGTCACATAGCTAGACACACTTATAGCTTACTAGCCAAATTTACATACGTTAGACACTGGGGCTTCTATCAGCCATGTAAGTTGAATAAGAAGCTGCAGGTTCTACTCTTTCTGAAAGAAAAAAGGGTTGTTTTGCTGACATTAGTTAGCTCTAGCTGCCATAACAAAAAACCACAGACTGGGCGACTTAAACAAAATATTTTGTATCACCGTCCTGGAAGCTGGAAGTCTGAGATATAGGTGTTGTGAGGCAGGACAGGTTTTGTCTGAGGCCTCTCTGCTGGCCTTGTAGACAGTCACCTTCTTGCTGTGTCTCACATGTGCTCTCTGTTGTCTGTTTCCAAAGCTCCTCTTTTTATAGATACCAGTCATTTGAGACAAGAATCTACTTTATGACCTGAATTTATCTTAGTTACCTCGCCAAAGATCTTATCTCCAAATGCAGTCCCATGTCAAGGTATGGTTAGGACTTCAATGTTTGAGTTAGAGAGGATGGATGGGAGGTATAATTCAGTCCATAACACTCTCTCTGCTCCAATTCCTGAAACTACTACTTGAATTAAACTAAAACCAATGAGAATATAAAAACCAAGCTTTTATGTTCACTGTTAAGTATTAAAAGGTTCCAAAATGTCTTTGTTATTAATGCAGAGAAATTTCTAAGAAATGCTATTTTTGAGCCCATGGACTTCAATGAGGGGTTCAAATTTATCAAAGAATGCTGTAATTCACAATAATTAATACTGCCTATTTACAAAAACCTGATGAGTTTTCATTTTACAAAGAAAACCTCTAAAAATAGATTTAGGAAAATAAAAAAAATACCACATCTTGAAGCAGCTGAGTTGGTGAATTTACAGCTATCCTAATGTTTCATTCAACAAAATAACCTTTGACCTTCCTTGTGTCTTGTGAAGGCAGGATTCTGGAGGTCAGAGGTTAATTGGTCTGGAAATGATAATATGTTTATCAGCAAAATAAACTGAGAAATAATGTGAGAGTAAAGGCCAATCTGTTCTCACTGTCTCAAATTCCTAGGAAAACAGTGGAACTGACAATCCATGCAGTGCAGTTTTTGCACAAAAAAGGGACATTTTTCCTTTTTTTGTGCACTGTAGAGGGCTGTGCCAGTACAAACTTCTGTTTTTCATCTTCTGAGCAGTCCGAGGCAAAAGTGCTATCTCTGACCCAGGGACATGTTTTTAGAAGCATTGGATCCTCTTCACACGAAATTAATTGTGTATTTTCAAATCTTTCCTAAGTACTTCCCTCCCTGCTGCTCCCAACCCCACTTGACCCCACTGCTTGCTACATAAAGCAGTTTTGCAAGATCAGACTGAGCTGTGATACCAAGGGGGGGACCCTGTTACAAGTCTACAAAATTGGGTTTTAATTTCAGACTTAAGAACTTCTGTTTGATTTGTGGCAAGTTAATTCAACTTTTTGGACTCCAGTTTTCTTATCTGTCAAACTACATGTGACTCAATAACTTCAAGTTTCTGTAATGATTTTTTCATCCTTTTTAAGGAAAAAGAGATGAGATCTTGAAAAATGTATTTCAGTATTATCTGTCTCCTGGAAAAAAGAGATGGAGGAAAAAGAAAGAAAACCAGCAGGAAATGAATGACTTGCTCCATAACAGCATCTCTTCTCCAAAGGTGGCTGGAGCACATTGGAGCCGGTGGGGTGTAGGAGTTGGTACATAGGACAATGGTGCCCAACAGAGTGGAGAACAGCCTCAGCTAGTGGATATTAAACTAGGCTAGAACTGCAGTCTTCTGACTCAGAATCCAGTGTTACCATTATCTAGCTGTGTGACTTTTGGAAAGTAGCATAAACATGTCTGGCCCCAGTTCCTTGACTTACGAAAGGAGGGAGTTAAGAGTAGATGGTTTCTCTCTCTCTCTGGGATTGCATTAGCAAGACAGCTGGTATTGTTAATTGATAAGGAAGCAGTTCAAAGAGGATCCATCTGTTTTTAATTAAATTCCATTCGCGACATCTTTATAAATGCTCTGGGTCTAGGAGATAACATATTAGGAGATACTGAAAACATACATATTGAAGCCATATGGCAATGCATAAAGGACAGACCCAATTAAATTAACCCAGTGACTGGTAAGAACCAGAAAGCCTATGGCTTGCTTGATTTGGGGGAGGGAATTAAGGTTTATTGGGCATCAGAAAGGAGAGTACTTTTAATAGAAATTGGATGTTAGCAGAAACATTGTCATAGGAAATTGACGTGCCTAGACTCTGAGTAAAAGGAAGTAAGGAAAGAAAACAGAAGCCAGAGGCAAAATTGGACAAATGTCACCCATGGGGATGTGGAGTCGAAAGAGGAGGCACAAAACCTCCAGATGCCTGGGTTGTATTTTTTAAACCAATAAACTTTATTTGGGGAGTTTTTATTTCAACTTTATATAGAAAAACACCCAAATGACAGAAATTATAGCTTTAAGTTAGATTTAGTCAGGCTTTTGTCTTTAATGAAACTATTGTTTTACATTCCTGTTAATATTTTTGAAGCTAGGACCCTCCCCCCCAATATGGGCAGCATTGAAGCCAGGATCCCTATATGGGCAGTATTAAAATTTAGGCACTAATGCCATTAGCTATGTCTGAAAAACACAGAGGTAAAAGAGATCTAAACAGGAAGGGTACTTTTACTTTGTTGCAAATCTCAGGTGGGGAAGAGGAAATGTGTCACCAACATGGTGTGAATGAAATCAGGTCAAAAGGGGCAAAAGCTTCCAACCAACAGGCCACATTTAGAATGCAGCTTCTGCCATCCATATTCCCTCAGGTTTGTACCACCCAAACTTAGGGTTGCCACTCAAAATTCAATTTAACAACAGGGTTTTATTAACAAGGGAAATTAATCAGTAAAACTAAGAGTCCTTAAAGCCACAAATGGCCAATTATCTTACCCCAGTCACCATTTAGTTTGAAAGCCTCAAACACATGTCCAAGATGTTGCCCCTTTGCCCTTCCAAACCTGAGTGGTAGGCACTCTGCAAAGTCCAGTCTTTCTCTGGCATCTTCTCTTCGCTTCTTCTCCAGTGCTCCATGCTGCTCCACTACTCCAAGGCTCTTCAAATTTCTTCCACAATTGGTGATGCACATACCAGCTTTCCAAATCTGCCTCCTTGCTGTGGTTCCATGTGCTTCCTTTACCAAGCCTGCATTTGGCAGTGTCTGGCCAAATTCACCAGGCCTGCCCATTCTGGCAGACTCTGGTCACCTCCAGCCTGCCATTCTGGCATCCAACTCCACACCAGCTACTTCTCTGCTGGCCTCTCTCCCACCATCACTCCTTGACACATCCAGCTCACTCTTTGAGGGGGCTTACCCTGGCAGGCCATGTGGGCCTGTTCTCTCAGTCCACTATTCTCATCTCTTCTATCTTTTCTCTCTTTGCTCCTCCCTTTTTATATGCTGTCTCTTCCCGCTTCCATTTTCTTTCGAGGTTCTTTCAGACTCCACCCACCAGGGCATTTTGGCACCTATACAATTTTCAACTGCATCACTACCCTGTATCATGTAGAGGGAAACTGGAGACTTTGGGTTTTAGGAAAAGGAAAAAAAGAGAGATTAAAAAGGAAAAGAGTGGAGACTAGACTTTTGGGAAAGAGAGACTTTTGGGGAGAGGAGAGACATGAGAATGGCAGTCGGGTAAAGAGTAGCCCAACTGACCAGGCTGGGCAGAAGCTAATGGTGGCAAGGAGTCATGGTGGCTGGCAGATGAGCAGCTGGTGTAGAGAGTGTGGCACCACAGCAAGGTGGCATGGAAAGCTGGTACCTGGCAATGGCCAGGTATTTGGAAAGCTGATTTGTGCATCAACAATTGTGGAAGAAGTTTGAAAAGCCTTGGAGAAGCAGAGCAGTGCGGCACGTTAGAGAAGAAGCAAAGACATCAGAGAAAGACTGAACTCTGCAGAGTGCCTGCCTCAGGTTTGGAGGGGAAAAGGGGCACCATCATGGACATGGGTCTTTGGGACCTTTGGGACTAAAAGTGGTGACTGGGGTAAGATGACTGGCCACTTGTGGCTTTAAGGACTTTTTACTTTCCCTGTTAATTTTCTTTGTAAATAAAGCCCTGTTGTTAAATTGCATCTGAGTGGCAACTGCTATGTGCAGGTGGTATGAATCTGAAGGACCCTGGGTGGCAGAAGCCACATTTTAAATGTGGCTTGTTGGCTGGAGGCTTCTGCCTTTTTTTACCCAAATTCATTTTGAATATATATAGTATAGCATAGTATATAGTATAGTATTTCTATAGTATAGTATAGTATAGTATAGTATAGTATAGTATAGTATAGTATAGTATAGTATAGTATAGTATAGTATAGTATAGTATAGTATAGTATATAGTATAGTATTTCTCCCCTCAGATGTGGTCACTGGAGTTGTCCCCATAAAAATACCTACAGTCCTCCACCAGAGTTCATTGCCCTCTCCCCTCCTTCTCAGTCCTCCTCCTCCCTCGACCTTCCTGGATTACCTCAGCTCAATGGTCAGATTTCAAGTGTTGATTTTAGTTTGTCTTTGACCTTTGCTTACTTTCTGTATATTCCACATATAAGTGACACTATCCAGTATTTATCTTTCTTAAAGCAGTAATAGAATCAAAGCAAACTGAGTGGAAAAGAGAGTTCCCATATACCCTCTGTCCCCACACATGTACAACCTTCCTCACTGTTAACATTCCCTCCCAGAGGGAATCATTTGTAACAGTGGTAAACACTTACTGACACACCATTATCACCACAGTTCACAGCTTACCTTATGGGTCTTGACTAGTGGTAAACATTTTCGAAAAATACCTAATGACATGTGTCCACTGCTATAATATGGACACATTTCATTTCACTGCCCTGAAATACTTTGTGCTCCACCTATTCATCCTGCCCTCCCCACTCATCTCTGACAACCATTTGTTGTTTTAATGTCTCTATAGTTTGCCTTTTCCCGAATGTCATATGGTTGGAATCATCCAGTAGGTGGCCTTTTCATATGGATTTAGTTCACTTAGTAATATGCATTTAAGTTTCCTCCATGCCATTCCATGGGTTGACAGCTCATTTCTTTTTAATATTGAATTATATACCACTGTCCACATCATACCACAGTTTATTTACCATTCACCAACTGAAGAATATGTCAGTTGCTTTAAGTTTTGGCAATTATGAATAAAATTGCTATAAATATCCAAGTCCTTTTGTGTGTGTGTGTGTGTGTGTGTGTGTGTGTGTGTATGGACACACATTTTCTTTCCATTTGGGTAAACAAGAGTATTATTGTTTGATCATATGGAAAGAGTATGCCCAGTTTTATAGGAAACTTTTAAACTGTTTTCCAACTTGGCCATACTATTCTGCATTCCCACCAGCAATGAATAAGAGTTCCTGTTACACCGCATCTTCATCAGTATTTGGTACTGTCAGTGTTTTGGATTTTGGCTTTACAATAGGTATACAGTGGCAGCTCATCATTGTTTTAACTCACAATTCCCTAGAGATACATAATGTTGAATACCTATTCAAATGTTTACTTGCCACCTGTATGTAGCTCTTGATTAAGATGTCTGTTCAGGTTTTTACCCATTTTAATACCAGGTTCATTTTCTTGTTTTTGTTTTGTTTTTTTTTTGAGACTTTTTTTGCCCAGAGTACCGTAGACTCAAGCAATCCCCAGCCTCAGCCTCAGCTTCCCATGTAGCTGGGATTACAGGCATGCGCCACCATATCCAGCTATTTTTTGGGGACTAGGTCTCAGTATGTGCCCCCAGCGGGACTTGAACTGCGATTCCTAGCCCTGGCTGTGGCTTCCTAGGCTGCCACCTACAGGCATGCGCCACCATGCCGGGTCCTTGTTGTTGATTTTTAAGAGTTCTTTGTATCTAGGGTAACAGTCCTTTATCATATGTGTCTTTTGCAAATATTTTCTCCCAATCTGTGGTGGCTTGTCTTCTCATTCTCTTCACGTTATTAAAATTTAGTTGACATCTGGTTAAAATGAACAAGTTCAATTCTGAAGGGGAAAACAAATCATAGAGCATAGCCCCTAAGGGGAATGTAACAGAAGAGAGGCCAGTGGGAGGGTGGGGGGAGGAACACAGTACCCAGTACAATTTTGCCTCAGAATATATGTTCTTGTATATTTAGCCAAGGTGTGATAAAAGTACTGAAACAGGTGCTATACTGGAAAACTCATTTCTACAAATCTCAGAGAGGTGACTAGCATAGCTAGTGCCATTTGCCTTAACTTTTCTCTCTTCTATCCATTCTTTTTATAGTTTATCTACAGCATTTTGTACACAAGAGGGAATTCCTGTCACTACCAAGCTTGGGCAATGCTTCTTACAGAAAGCTTTCTCTAACCTTCCAAGTACTGACCCAACATCCCACTTTTGAACACTCTGCCCCAGATGCCTCAGAGACTCTCACACTTCCATATGATGGCTTGGGAACCTGTCCAAACCCTCCCTAGAGTCAAAGTTCCGTGAGGCAGGAGCCACCTGCCTTATTTCCAGCTGTATCCAAAAATTTTCTTCAGTACCTGGAACATTGTTAGTTCTCAACAAATATTTGTTGGGTTAATAAATGAAGTACTGGAAGATAAAACAAAGACTCATTGTATTAATTCGCTAGGGCTGTCTTAGCCAAGTACCACAAACTACGTGGTTAGCACAAAAGAAACTGATTGCCTCAACTCTGGAGGCTGAAAGTCTGAGATTAAACTATTATCAGGGCCATACTCCCTCTGAAAGTAACAGGGAAGGACTTACCCCATGCCTCTCCCCTAGCTTCTGGTAGTTCTCTGGCTTATGGCAGCATAACTCCAGCCCTCACATGGCTTTCTCCCCTGAGTCCCTGTGTATATCTAATTTCTCCTTTTATAAGGATACAAATAATACCAGATTAAGGTCTTTCCTAATGACTTCTTTTGGTCATATTGTCATATCACTATAAAGAATATCTCCAAATAAGGTTGCATTTTGAGGTACTGAAGGTTAGCACTCCCATATAACTTGGAGGGGGTAGGGGAAAGTTGGTAGGACATGCAATATAACCCATGATAGCTGTCTTGGGATTTTGAAATTTACCCTGCAGGCAAATAGGTACATTAAACAAGAGTATGACATAATTAAATTTGCATTTTGGAGAGATCATTCAGGTAGAGGTGTGAAAACTGGAATAGAAACATGCAAGCTGAGAAAGGGAGATGAGGTCAGTCCAGATGAAAGGTAATGAGCTCCAAACAAAGGCAGTAACAGTGGTAGTAGAGAGAGAAAAGAGTTTCAGAAATATTTTGCAGGTAGATAAGCAAAGATGTTATGACTTAATGATGGTGACTAATTAGAGAGGGGATGCCAGTAATTAATTTGTGGGATTACAGCAACAGAAGTAGGTAAAAGAAAAGAGTTACATCAATTTGGGACTTGCTCTAATTAGACATCAGAACGTGAGGTGTTTTGCATCTTAGTATCTGTCTCCCTGGATCTCTACAGTCAATAAATGCCAGAATAATTTCTAATGCTGTCATTCAGCATCATTCATTGACAAACAGAGAAATATATGTGGATTGCCACTTAACAAAAGAAACCTCACTGTTTCCTAGAATATTTTAACTTTTCATTTTGAAATAATTACATAAGGAGTTGTCTTTCACCTACCTTTCCCAAATGTTTAATTCTTAAAGAATTATAGCATAATTATCAATTATAGTATTAATTGCATGGTTACCAATATAATAAATAATTATATTACTGTTTGGCTGTATAATGTTGACCCACGGTATTTATTAATTTACACATAATTCCAGTACTTTAGATTATTTTCAAGGAAATAATTATTTAGAGAAATGCAGAGTAGTACCTGACATAAACTAGACACTCAATAAATACTTGTGAAAGAATAAAAACTTAAATTAATGAAAACTAAATTTAGTTGGAGAGGCAAACCACATACAGCCGAGTCACCAGAAGCGAGTTAGGAACTTCACCTGATTAGCTCATTTCATCTTCACTAAAACCTGTGAGGCCAGAAATTATATCTGATTTCATAAAGGAAATAGGTATACAGAGTTTTTTCTCAGAAGATTTATTATATAAGCACAATTGACGAATGTCAGCTATTTTTTAAAAATATGGACTTTTGCCATATGTGACAACATGGATGGCTCTTGAGGAGCTTATGCTAAGGGAAACAAGTCAGAAGGAGAAAAACAAATACCAGATGAATCACTCATATGTAGAAGATAAAGAAACAAAGCAAAGAACAATACAAAGGAAAACAAAACATCCGCTGGATTCTGAGAAGAACCAAGGTTAACAAAGGGGCAGTACTTGAGGTGGAAGCAAAGGGTAAAGGGTATATGGCCTGTGGTGGAACATTGTTAGCACCTTGGTGGTGGGCATGGTTTGGTTTCATACATTGAAGAAGTATGAACCTGTGCTCATAAAACATAGTGTTGTGATCCACTGTTAACACAATAAAAATTAAAATTAAAAAAATAAAAACATGTTGAATGAGTATTTTTAAAATGTCAAGGAAGTTATAACCTAGAGACAGACCTGGGACAGGACTCTCCTCAACCTCAGAAGTGTGGGATGAAAGGCCCATTTTCTTCCGGGACTCATCTCACCGAGCAGTACACACAACACATCAGAGAACACCTGCATTTTAATATGCAAACCTGGTCACCCTCCTCAATCCCATTAAATCCTGACAGATGATTCTGACAATTTGCTTACTTTTTAAAGTGACCTCATCTGTTGTAACAGAACCAAGCCAGTAAAATGCTAAGCTGAAAAAGTCTGACACGTGGGTTCCTACCGGCTATTTTTCCTTTACAGTCTTCCCCTACTTAGCCGTTAAAAGATCATCATTCAAAAGTTCATCCTACCTTGGACCTCTCCTGTCTTTCTTTGCCCAGTACCAACTCATGTGGACTTCATGGTCCTGATTCTGACTAACTAATCTGACAACTACTAAAGGGCAATGGAGAAACGTGACTGCTCTGCAGATTCAACACCATGTTCATGTTCATGACCTTTTCCAGATGCCCAAATCTTCAGGCAGTCTCAGGAACCTCAGGAAACCCTCTCAGAGTACCCTCGGGCTATTCTCTGTGCCTCCAACTATTTCCTTCCACCCATTCTCAAAAAGAAAAATCATTCACATCTTATTGCATCCCTGGGAGCCTTCTGGGCTGCTAAGAAACAGAGAAATCTGTCTAGGCTAACACATTCATAATATAAACATGCCTGAGGTAAGAAACTTGCAATTTACCAAGTGTAACTTTTTGGTCAGCAGGTTGAAGATGAAAGAAACCAATCTATAGTGGAGATGTATTTTCAGTAGGAAAGCCTTGGGCCATTTCTTCAATTACACAGAAATTTTTTCAAAACTTAGTTCTCAAGAACCCTATCAGTGACTTAAATGTGGAATATAAACCCTGCTAGTTAAATACAGGGAATCATTAAATTGTAGAGAGCACAAT
>PVHY01012646.1:16014-43893 GCA_004024945.1 Uropsilus gracilis | reverse complement strand
CCATGTTTTCTTGCTGCAGGCCGTCCTCTCCAATCCAATCCCATCTCCATTGCTTTGCTGCTTTTCCTTATGGCTCTGGTGTCGGACTTAGGGGGTCTTGCCCCCAGCCAGTGTTGGTCAAGAAGTTTCTCTGTGAGTTCAGGCTTCTGCGAGTGGCCTTTGAAGATCATCTCCTCTGCTTCAGTTTGCAGTTTTGATGTGGGGCCCATTATCCCCTCTTTGTTCATCCTCTCCTCTCCCTTAATGAGGGGAGGGTGTGTTGCCTTCCTTGAATATATCTCCAAAATGAAGACCCGGGTCTTGGCCCGGTGAGCGGAGAAGTGCGCATGGTGACATCATGTCCCTACGGTTGTTTTTCCAGTCTTGCATGCACTGGTTCACTTGGTTGTCCATCTGCTGTGTCCAGCTCAGGTCTGTGGGCTGGATTTTTGCCTGATCCCTCACCCGTTCTATGTTGGGGTTGGCGTTGCGCTTATTCTGGTTCCTCTGAAGTTTAGCTGGAATAAGAAGTAAGAGAGATGTGGCTCCAGTGGCACAATCGGTTAGCGTGCGGTACTTATAAGAAGAGAGAGATGGAAAGGCCCCCCCCCCAACTATTTTTTTGAGACTAGGTCTCACTATGTTGCCCCGGGCAGGTCTTGAACCCACGGACTCAAGCGATTCCTAGTTTCAGCCTCTCAGGCTGGGATTAAAGGCACACGCTACCACACCCAGTCCTGATTCACTAGTCTTATCTATATCAACTCACACTTGTGCTTATTGGAACAGTTCTCAGAGTAAAATATAGATTGCTTTAGGGTTTGAGTCCTCCCTTTATCTAGTAAACTTTTTGTCTAACATTGAGACTTTTAGTCAAGTTAACATAAATGATGAGGATACAGAGATAGCTACAATGGGGATTGTTCCAATACCTTTACAGATGTCAATCCATCTTCAGAACAACCCACTACTGTGTGCTACTATCACCCTTATTTCGCAGATGGGGAAACTGCAACACAGAGTTATGAAACTAATCCAAGGTCACACAGAGAGTAAGTGACAGACTTGGGATTCAAATACAGCCTGGCACTAGTCTCAGGAAAATATCCTTCAGGAGATAATGATTGGGCAAAAAACTGAAGGTAATTAAAAAATGATGCTGGGCATGTTGGTGCATGCTTGTAAGCGGCAGCCTAGGAAGCCACGGCTGGAGCCAGGAATCATGTTTCGAGTACCACTGGGGGCACGTAGTGAGACCTAGTTCCAAAAAATATATAGCTGGGCATGGTGGCATGCACCTGTAACCCAGCTACCTGGGAAGCTGAGCCTGGGGATTGCTTGAGTCTGTGGTACCCCAGGCAATGTGAGCCTATAGTTCCACAGGCAAAAGTAGTGAGACCTAGTCTTAAAAAAAAAAAGAATGGAGAAACCATTCTCTCATGACCATTGATCTATGAGAATAGAAGGGCCATTCTCCCATCTTATCTTGAGCTGGCCTTTTCATAATTTACTGATACAAAGACAGTCATAAGCAAACAGCCCAACAGAACAGTCCATCACAGATAAGGCTTCTGGTATTCAGCAAGTTCAGCTTCTCAGTTATCACTTGTTCCTGGTACATCACATGACATCAATGTCCAGCAATCCTTTGGGCATCATTGGGTCAGGACTCTGAGTTTAAAGCAAGAGTTTTAATTTAAAGAAAACATCACATTTTCTGTGTACATGCAGGTATCTATTGTGTGTACATGCAGGTGTCTATGCATTGATTATTACACCAGGTACAGTGCCCTTCTCCTCCTTTCCAGGCCCCTATCCATTTCACTGAAGATCCCATTAGGAAAGGTGGTATTCTTTAAACCAGCAGTGACCAATTAGAAAGTGATCAATTCCAAAGAACCTTGAACAGCATTTCTCTAAAGTGAAACACAATGTATCAGAACTGTTCCTTGATGTCATGGGGGTGTTTCAGAAATTATATTTCTGTTATCTATGAACAAGTCTGCATTGCATCAATGAGTAAAAGATCAAGTAAAAATTGAAAACCCTTGGATGAAGGATGACTCCATGCTTGTAACTCTGAATTCCTATAAAGATTGGTCATTCTTTACTCACTTTGTAGTTGTTGTTTGTATGTTGGAGAGATGAATGGAGATGGATAAAGGGGTGGATAAGTTATGTACGCATCGGATGGATGGATGGATGGATGGATGGATGGATGGATGGATGGATGACTGGATTAAAAATGAATGAATTGTTGGATAGCTAGGTGGATGCATGTGCATGTTGATAGGTAGGTGAGTGGACAGTGAATGAGAAGATTATGGATTAAGGGAAACAAAAAGATCTCCAGAAGACAGTCTTGAGCACACTGAGTGTGAAGAGGCTAATATAAAAGGTGGTGGGGGAAGGTCAGGCATAGGAGGCATAGGCTCAGGAGAAAGGGGGTGGACAGAGGAGTTGAGCATGAGAGAACACAAGTTCCCAGAAATACTCTGACCAAAATACTCAGACCTCTGGACAGTGCCTCAATCCTGCCCAGTTCCCACAGAGCACTCCCCCAGCACAACCGTGGCATACTACAAAGGTCTCTGGCTAGAAGGGCCAGCAAAAAATTGGCTGCTTAGCCACCTACTTTGGGGGGTCAGTTTTTGATACCAGCAGGGGTACCTGCTGTTTTGATCAGTCGCTGGGCAGTCTGTGTCTGGTTCAGTAGAGTGGCATTCATACGTCTCAGTTGAATTTCTCTCTGCCTCTGCTCATTCTTACCAGTCTTTTCTGTTTGGTGTAGCTGGATGGGCCACAGCCCCCCACCGGGCACATCCCCCCAGAGCACTATGGGAGCATAGCCCTTCCAGAGTCCAGCCCACCCCGCAGAACTGTGGGCTATAAAGGCCACAGGTGGGTAGGTTACCACAGAGTGGGGGGGGGTTTGAGGGGGACAGTGGGGGATGGTGGCGGCTGAGCCTAACCAGCAGAGTGCTACCCAGGTCAATAAACACAAGAGAAACTTGGTGTGATGTGGCTTCCCATGTAGGGCCCTGAAAGGTAGAGGGGTCTGCCTGGTTCTGCCCCCACTGCTCTCAAGAGGGCGGTTATAGAGTCCAAGCTGCACTGAGAAGAGGCTGAGAGAGGGGAGCAAGGCCTTTCTGGGGCCTGAGGTGAAGAGCAGAGGTGAGGATGGCCGTGGATTGCCAGTGGATTTCGGAGACAGGCTCACTGGAGCAGCGCACTAATAAGCTACCTGTGCCACTATTCCTGGCCAACACAGACCCTTTGGGAGGAAGCAGTATATGTCATCTGCCTGGATTACTTCAAGATTCCTGTGTCTATCAGCTGTGGGCAGAACTTCTGTCATAGGTGTGTGACCCAACTGTAGGGTAAGAAAGATGATGATAGGGCTGAAGAGGAAATGAATGGGAAATGAATGGAAGTGGTCAAGACAGTAGGAACCATCAGTGGATGGGACAACTCCATTTGAGAGGTTTTGTTCCAGGGGGGATGCTGAGGAAGAGTTATCCCAGGATCAGGAGGATGATGAACTCTGGATCGGAGATGATGGTGCATAGAACTGGGACATGCACTGTATGTGGGACCAAGAGGAAGAGGAGGTAGACTTATTACCAGGAGGTTTACTATTACTATTACCTGGGAGGTTTGAGACATAATCTGAGAATTGACGTCTACCCGGAAGAACAAGTATTAGAAGATAATGAAGAGGAAGTCAAAAAGTTGTAGCCTGACACCCACCTACTTCCTACCCAGACCTCTCCATGGCAGTTTACCTGCCCTCAGTGCTGAAAGAGCTTCATGTCAGAGCTTTTGTCCAAATTTGCAGCTGGCCAACATGGTTCAAATAATTCACAAGATGTGCCCCATTCTTTATCAAAGAAGCAGTGGGAACAACCAGGACATCTGCTCCCAACACTAGGAAGCCCTGAAACTTTTCTGTGAGGTGGACAAAGAGACCATCTATGTGGTGTGCCAACAATCCTAGAGCCACAAACAGCACAGTATGATGCTCATGGAAGAGGTGGTGCAGGAGTACAAGGTGAGAGGCAAAGGGAGGGAATGTGAAGGTTAGGAGGTGGAAACCAGGAGTGGGAGTTTAGTGGGGGGGGGGCAGCCTGCAAAATGGCAGCACTCTTACCCATTTCCTCAGGTACTGATATGGCTGAATGGGGAGCTGGGGTCACCCCAGTTTGTGATGCAGTTGGAAAAATGGTAATATGCCACGCTGCTCTGGTGGGCAGGGTCTGACAGAAAGATGGTATGAGAGAAAATGAGAAGCAGGAAAGGGAAGAATGGCAGGAGCAGCTGGATGCCCAGCATAGTGAGCTGGTGTGTGGCAAAGAGCCATGATGGGAGAGTGGTTGGCAAGAAATAGCCAGTGGAGTAGGACGTGAGGCTGGGGTCAGCATGGACTGCTGAGTGTGGGCCTGGTGAGTGTGGCCAGGAGCTACAGTGTGGCCAACTGTGCGGAGTGCCAGCTGGAGAAGACTAAAGGGGCAACTGCCCAGGTGGGCAGCATTGTGGCCAGAGGCCATGGAAAACCAGGCTGAAAGAAGAAAGGTGCATGGTGCCAAAGCTGAGGTGGCATGGGAAAAAAAAGTTTGTCTTGTTTGAAAGCAGGAAAACTGGTACCTGGAGAAAGACAGGGATTTGTATAAGCTGGTTCTGCATCAGTATTTGCTGGAAAAGTTTGAAGAACCTTGGAGAAACTGAGGAGCTGGGAAAGCTGGAGAGAGACGAGGAAGACTTGGGAAACTTGGAATTTGTGTCTGCTGAAAGACTGGACTTTGTGGGATACCTGCCTTGGGTTTGGAGGGGTGAAGGGACATCATTTTGAGCATGTGATGTTGGGACTTTTGAACTAAATGGTGAATGGGATAAGATAACTGGTTACTTGTGGCATTAATGACCTTTGGTTTCCCTTGTTAATACTAATAAGACTTGTTGTTTAAATTGCTTTGTGAGTCTTGCAATGGCTGCACAGATGATAAGAGCCTGGGGGCAGAAGTCAAATTTTAAAAGCACTGTTTATTTCCTTTGGTGCACTGGCTTGAAGCTTTTCCCTAATTTACACCCAATATCAGTGTACCTGCTAGTTGAAATCTTGTTTTTTTGTGTAGTGAAAAATAGGCACAAGTAGACAAAGGTGATATTGGCTGAGCAGACTGGCTGTCCTAGAAGAAGTAAAGAAATGGCATGGCATGGCATGACATGTAAGGAGAAGCTAAACTACCAAAGTATAATGGATTTTGGTGGCAGATCCTAGCACTTACTTCCCCTCTATGAGTCCTTAGGTTGTTCTTCATCAAGATTCCAGCACCCTTAGCAAATGGGAATGGAAAGTTATCATGCTTCAAGACATTTGGGATCTCAGAGCACAGGCAGTGTCAGAACAGATGACTGATATTGGCAGACAAAAGTAGCAGGTGTAACTCCTAGCCATATACCCCTCACAATGTCCATTTTGCTTATAGAAACAAGCAGAAGGTTGGGTGCCATGGCACATGCCTTTAATCCCAGCTTTGGGAGGCTGAGGCTAGGAATTGCTTGAGTCTGCCGGTTCGAGACTACTCCGGGCAACATAGTGAGATCTAGTCTCAAAAAATAGCCAGGTATGGTGACACGCATCTGTAATCGCAGCTACCTGGGAGGCTGAGGCTGGGGATCACTTGAGTCTGTAGGATCGGGACTACCCTGGCCAACATAGTGAGATCTAGTCTCTCCAAAAAAAAAAAAAAAAAGAAGGGAAGAAAGGAAGGAAGGAACGAACGAACGAACGAACGAAAGGAAGGAAGGAAGGAAGAAAAGAAAGAAGAAGACATACATATCTCGAATGGATCTGAAGGTTGGATCATTTTTCCTTTGTATTTTATCATAGTGAATGTGAGGGATTTCTGATCAAATGACTTGGCTCTGTAATTCATTACCTGATCTTGGGCAGCTCTCAACCCCCTAGCTTTACTTTTCCCCTAGGCTTGTTAAGATTAAAAGTGTTCGGCCCATGATGGCCAGGCTGCCACGCCCACACACAGCGGCCCTGTCCGCCTCTGGAAGGTAGGTGAGATGGAGTTCTCGCGTGTGGGTGCCACGTGGGCCACCTTTGGCCCACGCCTGCGGCAGCCCTAACATCAGCCACCACCTTAAGATATAAATCTTAATTATAAATCACTGCTAATTCCATTATACTAATATGACATTAAGAGAAAACCTGAGCACCAAACCCATTTCACCACAGTAGTAAAGTTTGCCCATAAAAAAAAAAAACAAAAAAACTTTTTTTTTCCTATGCTTGTGATCTTTAGTGCATTGAAACTGATGAATAGAGTTAACCTTTCCTCTGCTAGAATTTTTTTGGGAAAAAAGGTCTTTTATTTTCAGACATAGACTAGAACTTAAATAGATGTGCTGCCAAATATAGGAACTATGTTGAAGAGGTAAAAATAATTGACATTCTCTTTCACTCTTTATACAGTTCATAGTTTTGTTATTTTCACTGGGAACTGGTTACACATTATAGAATTCTACTGAACAAAATTTGTAATAGTTATTATAGGGAATTATTTTTGTATAATGGTCTATTTCATATACATTTTCCCTCACACAGTTCTTGTGACGATGAATTCTTGTTAGCTACTAATAAAACATAACTTTATTTGCTTTAGTTTTTAGTACTCATACTCAAGGAGTAAGCTACAAAGAGGATTGTTAGCCCTGAAAAGCTTACTTATTTAAATCTTCCATTTTGTCCATACCATGAGTTAGAGTTCATCTTTACTCTTCAAGCTAGAAATTGGAGAATTATGAAAGTAAGATCATTTAGATTTGACCAAGGGCACCATTAAATGGTGTCAGGTTTTAGGCAGCAGATGGGTATATAAAGAGGAAATGAACAAAGATTTCACTTATTTGGACTCAGGCATAATATATGACTGTATGGCCCTGCTATACATCTGCCACCAATAAATTCACTCATTGTTCTGCAAGAGGAACCAAGTGCTTCCATCATCAGTACTCCTTGGTTTTGTTTTCTTCCTTGAGGTAACTAAAGATGCCAAGAAAAAAAACTTGAGGATCTTACCAGGTATATATTCATATTATGGTGCAGAAGATAGATATCAACTTCTTCTGTTGTGCTATCTGAAAGTGTTGGGCAGTGACACCAAGATGAACACTTACATTTACATTAGAAAAAACAGTGGAGTACTCTGCAAAGCACAATTCTCTGGAGCTTTAGGATTGGACAGTATTGAAATGTTAACAGGAATCTTCAGAGTCCATGGAAGCTTAACATTAAATAGCTCTTTTAACTGCAAAGTAGAAAAAAAAAAAAAAAGGAAAGCCTTGCATTCTGAGTACTCTTACAACTTTAAAGGGAAATTGAGGAATTCCAGAATTTCTTCACCTACTGCATTAACTTTAAACTATCAGACTAAAGGTTTTAAGAAACATGAGCTCATCCCTCTTTGCTATCAGTTGAGATGAACTTTCTGACAAAGAAAATTGTGCTTCGCTTAAATTCAAAACAAAGCTTTGAAAATAAGGCCAGGCATGATGGCGCATGCCTAGAAGCGGCAGCCTAGGAAGCCGTAGTGGGGGTCAGGGATTGCAGCTCGAATCCCACCGGGGTCATGTAGCAAGACCTAGTTCCCAAAAAACAGCTGGGTGTGGTGACACGTGCCTGTAATCCCAGCTACCCAGGAAGCTGAGGCTGGGGATTGCTTGAGTCTGTGGTACCCTGGGGCAACGTGAGCCTGTGGTTCCCTGGGCAAAAATAGCAAAACCTAGTCTCAAAAAAAAAAAAAAAATTGTGGGTATACTGTTTTCATAGGCCTAGAATTTGATCGCTAAAGACAATATATTTGAAGCTGTATCAAATGAATTGAGGTGGGAAAAAAATTACAAGAGTATATATATGTTGGTATACAATAACACCATGTTTTTAGATACAGGTTTTTGGCAAAAATTGGCATTCAATTGCACTACAGCAGTCACCACTCATACATAAATATCCATGAACCTGCCCATGATCTACTGGAAATATCCAGCCCTACTGTCACCAGAAGACCATTGTGAAAAACAGTATGCTTGTGGTGCGTACCTGTAATCCCAGATACCTGGCAAGCTGAGGCTGGGAATTGATTGAGTCTGTGGTACCCCAGGCAACGTGAGCCTGCAGTTCCACGGGCAAAAATAGCGAGACCTAGTCTAAAAAAAACAATAGCCTTAAAGAATAGGGAAGCACATTTCTCCATAACTATCCTACCTAGTAAGGTTCATGCTAAGGTCTTATATTTTCCTTCATTCTAAAGGACTTAAGATCCAAAGCTGTTGTGTCTTCTTGTTGACAGGTCCACTTGGCACCAAAAGAAGGATCTGACAAAGATACTCAAGGACACAACCCCAAAACCTGCTATTTTCTAAGCATACAGAATACAGTGCCCTTCCACTCCTTACAGCAAAGATTAATAGGCTCTGGCCAGTAAACCCAAGTGTGAGTAGGGAGGACTGTATCTTCTTTAGCTCTCATTTTGTGATGAGCTAGTCAGTCCTGAGGTTCCATTCCAATGTATTCTCCCAATCCTAGTTCATATGAAATTCTCTTCCTACTAAAAAGCTAAGGAAGTTACTCTGGGTCATCTTTTGTTTCTCCTAATATTTTTAAATCATTAGTATGACCAGAACATGCCTACTTCTAAAGTTTCTGACTGTACATCTGCTGAAACACCTAGGGCCTGGGGAATTCCATATGCCAACTCTCAGGGAAGGCCCAACAATGCTTTGGCAGCTTTTTGGACAACTATTATAATTCAGATTTTTGCCTAAGATGGATACTAAATTTTTATCAAGATATTAATGGGCATATGATTTCTTTGTAAGATCTGTTCCTAGAACTGATTAAACCCCATACCAACCTCAATAGGAAGAATGGGAAAGAACCCCCCTTCAGAGGATGACTCTCATGATCTTCCTAGAGACCCTCCTAGTCCAGCTTCTGAACTCTTCTTGTTTCTAATCTTATTCTTATTCTAGTCTCACAACAAATGTACTACAACAAAATCAAATCAACCAAGAAAGATAAGCTCAGAATGCTAGACAGTGCTCTAGGCTTTAGGACAAAAAAATCCAGATATCTAAGCATCAGTTCTTCCAGCCTGCACTCCCTCCTTGCTTATACTTATATACGTCTATACCTCTTCCCAATGCTGAGCCCTCCTTCTGGAACGCATTCCCTTTAATATTTGCCCTTTACTACTCAACTCATGAAGATGACTACCATAATCAGAACCATCTCATATACCAAATCCTCTACCAGGTGCTGGGAATGCATTATGTGAACAGAAACAGACTAGTCCCCATCCTCAGGGCACTCAGGAGAGCACCAAGGGATTCAAACAACATACTGAGTTAAATACTATGAAGGCCCAGTATACATTACACCATAACACTATCATGAGACAAAGGAATCTGAGCTAGATTGAGGGTTACAGATGGATTCCCTGACATGGCAACCTAAACTGAAACCCAAAGAAAGCTTAGCTTTAACTAAGATTAAAGGGGGACAGACAAAACAATGTGTGTGTGATGTGTAGAAGAAAACTGATGAGTTAGAGGAGCAGGGGAGAGCCACTGTAGCCACAAACCAGTATAGAGCATACCAGAACCAGTCATACTCAATGCAGGACAACATTATCTTAAGGTATAAAGGGAAGCACATGCCCAGAACTTTAACTGGCAGTCAGCAGGCTCTCTAATGACCACATACCTTTCCCCCAGCCCTTCACCTAACGCCTACAACCCTCACCTCAGCATTTAAGGGAAGACCTATCTCTCATAAGTCCTAAATGTTCATGGGTAAGGATGGAGGCCTCTGCTCCTATAGAAGTGATGGGCAGAGAAGCCCAAAGGACTCTTCCTAACTGTTTGGGTCCTGTGGGCCCCCTCCAGAAAAAGAACAGTGAGAAAGACTTCCTTAGAAGAGTCTTTCCATGTATCTCTTGGGATTCTTAGCTTCTGTGGAGTGGAGGAGGTACCCTTGGACACAAGAGAGTGGGTAGTCAGGGCCTGGGAGAAGTAGGTAAGACCCAGTTGAACCGTGCCAGGTCTGGTTCTGCCTTGAGGACATGGGCAATCTCAAAAGGTTGGGTAGGCTTCACCGGCAGATGTCTACCTCAATGAGACTGGATAAAAGGTGCTGTGGCTGAAAGGAGGCCCAGAGGCCCAGAGGACTAACCCATGCTGGTGTATGTAGGCTTCTGGGAGGTGTTCATCTCTGTCACATCACTCCCACTGGAAAGGGGCTGGGTTTCCTTTGCTGGCAAGAATAACTATACCAATTTCTCTTTGAGAGGAATAAGTTTAGGTGGGCCACTAATGCAGGCCAGAAGTTCCTGATAGAAGCAGGCTTGAACAGGGCTTGAGTACAGCTGGGACTATGAGGGAAAGGGGAAACCCCATCCTCTGCTTAGCCTGCCAATATCCTCTCTGACATAGGAGTCTGGTGGTCGCTGGACAAAAACTCTAGTTCAAAGTCTGAATTCCACAGTGTCGAGACTTCCAAAAAGCCTACTACATTCCACTTCTCCCTCTCCTATGGCAACATGATCCTGGTGGACTCCACAACACCACCTAAGTCCCCACTTGTTGCTCTCAGGTCTTCCTCCATAAAGGGGGAGGGAGGTTGCTGCTAGAATCATCCCATAAAGTATGAACCAGCATGTGCAGGGCATAGAAGGCTAAAGGTACCTTCTATTCTTGCCAAGCCCAGGTAAAGCAAGGTTGCCCTGGGGCAGGACTAGCCTGGAAACCACCGATTTCTGGAAAGTGTCAGAGCAATGCAGATCTTTCAAGCATCCCTTAAGAATACATGAGGGAACCCCTGGCCCCCAGGGATGATGATTCCACAGGGACTCCATGAGACACAGAGCCAAATGAGATTTCAAGAGAGATACATGTAATCATTTGTCACTGTCTTAGGAAAGGGAGAACAAGTCTAGGGAGAGTGCACAAGCCCAGAGAAGAGAAACCCTCAGGCAGTACATCTCCAGTCTACACAGACACACATGGAGGCACTCATCTCTCCATTTGTGCTAAGAGTATCTAGGAAGGCAGTGACATGACCTTAGTGGTGGACAGTAACCTAGGTACTGAAGTGCATGAAAGCAGAGGGCATCTCATGACCACAGGAGAAACAAAACACTTGGGGTCAAGGTAAAGTTCCTTGGAAAAACTAAGACAGCCAGTGTGGGTACCAAGGAGGCAGGTGATGTACAGACTGGGACACTCAAAATATAATCACAAGACTACAAAGTGGTTTAGCTAGACAACTGCAACAGCCCAAAAGTGGCTGCAGAGGAATGCAAGGTGTTTACAAGGCATCAAGAGAGCTGGTACTTCAAAGGAAAGATGCTGAACTTTTCCAAAAACATTTCTCAACAGTCATAACCTATCACAACTTTGCTCGAATTGCACCAGAATTTTGCCTTCCCTCAGACAGGTCTTCCAGAATGCACTGCCAAGTTCCTTTTTCCAAGCCTTGGAGTCTCTCTGTCAACTGTCTCTACCTCCACCTCATTGTTTGGTCCTTAGCTTCCCCAACACTCCAGGCTCAGGACTTTCACTAACTCTTCCCTTCAACTACAGCACACATACTCCCACCTCACCCCCAATACCTCACCTCTACCTGGAGCATTATTCCCCAATATATCCACAGGGCTCTCCCCCAAATAACCTTTAGTGTCTTTGCTCAGTTGTCCTCAACCTCTACTCCCCTACTTCATGGAGTGTAAACGGTCCCACCTGTCTTGTTCACAAGCTGTATTTTCAAGACCAAAACAGCCTGACATCCAAAAGATAATTACTAAGAGATTTGCCTTTATTATTCTGCCAGGTTTTGTACTGTGCACTTCAATATTTTAATTCATTGGTTACTAATATTTTCAATCTCAGATAAGAAATTAAATACATATTGCAAAGAGAAGCTAATATTTATGTGTAACCCCCCCCGCTTTATTTTGCACAGGTGCACTACCAGCATAGTCTCTTACAATCAGGATAGTGTGGAAATGGGAGACACTACATAATCACACTCCCCGTTGCTGAGAGACCGGCAGACAAGGAAGGAGTCACTGCTTCCCAGTCCCGTAACCCTTGCTACAGGCCACGCCTGAATCCTCAGAGCCGCAGGTATTTCTGTTTGACCAGCCTCTCCGAAGCTAGAATCGGGAGTTCCTCTCGAAGCTTTCAATTTCTGTGAGAGCTCTCACCGTTCTTGCCTAGACCGGAGCCGAGTGGCCGCCCAGGACCGCACAAAATAAATGTTACTTTCAGCCTGAGTTTCCCGCTCGGCAACACATTATCTGCCTGGACTAAGTCCTTCTGGACATAGCCTCTCCGCTAATACTATCACAGCACAGCCAATTAAGGGAAAGCCGCCCTCTGCGCATAGAAATGTCACAACTTAACCAAAACAGTTTATTTTTAAATTTTCACGCCGTACTTTTCGTAAGACCCGCGCTTACCCACAGTCGCGACCCGGAAATTACGCTCACTCTGCGTTCCCTTACGAGCCAAGAAGCGGAAGGGGCTGGGCTAGCACTGTGCCACCTAGGAGCCGACTTGGGCGATCTTTACGGAAATGTGTCATGCACTTCGTGTCTTCCGTTTCTCCAATGTCACATCCCAATCAACGTTCGAGGAACCCTTATAAAAACTCGGTCCTGTTAATTTCATAATGTGTTTGTAAGGCGCTACTAAATTATGTTTTGTAGCTCAGAACCCTGCGATGTCGCTGTTTCATCTTGGCCCATTCACTGCAGGGCGCCACTATCCTGAGCCTAAGTGAATCATGGGGGCCACCATCTTGCTCCGGAAGACGGATATTTCCGGTTCCGGCGGAGATCAGTCGGTCTTTTCTTCGCCAGGGCAGCGGCGGAGTGGCTGTGGTGCTCATCTCTCCGAGCTATCCAAGTTCATCCTAGTCGCTGCGGCGACTCCCGCACTTTCTGTCGCCATGACTGAACAGATGACCCTTCGTGGTACCCTCAAGGGCCACAATGGCTGGGTAACTCAGATCGCCACCACTCCACAGTTCCCGGACATGATACTGTCCGCCTCGCGAGGTATGGACTGAGGTGCAGGGCCGAAGATGGACGCGGGGGCGGGGGGGGGGGGGAGGGTGCCGGGGTTAGTAAGAAGCTTGCGCGAGTCTTGTGCTTGTACCACGCGATTTGTTGGACCCAAAAATAACGTCCTTTATGTGAATTTGGGCGCTCAGACCCATGCTTAGGCCTCAGCCCAGATGAGCCCGCGAGCCGTCCTCATTGCTTCGCAAATATCAGGACGGATTAGCTCAGATTGATCAGAAATGTTATAGAGTTGAGAATTTTTTTTTTTTTTAATATCTTCCCTACCTCCCTGCAATGTGTGCTGGGGAGCCGAAAGTCGGGCGGAGCGGTGATGATCCCAACATGCCATCTGAGTGCCCATGCTGAGACCCAGAGGCTGTTTCTGAGTTGCCGCCCGATGCTCTGCTATGCAGGGACCTCATGATCTCCGGACTGGTCTGGCCTCCATACAGTCGCTTTCTGTATTTGGCTAATTGGAGAGGCTTTTTTGTTGCATGCTTTGGTTTGAAGGGCTGTCATGTATGGTACTAGCTTAAGTGGAACTTTTCTGTGAAGATAGCTTAATCTTGTGGCCGTTAAAGCCACTCACTAATTCCACTAGTTAAGGCAATCTTCAGAAGTAGTAGCATGAGACCCACAACTAGTCTTCCCGTACCCACACTGCATTAGCTATGTATAGGTAAGACACACGCTGACTGGATTTGAAAGGGCGTTCATAATCGGAATAAAGTTTTTATGGTAATGCTTATTTAACTGCTTGCCTCTTTTCTGGAATAGCAGTCATTTAACCTTTACTATAACGTAACTCCAGTGGTTCCCTCTCCCCCTGGTGTTTCCTTAATTTGGAGAGTACCAGTCACTTTGAAGGGACCCTGGATTGTCCAGTAAATCAGCAAATGGACTGGGATTGCTAACTGGGTTTCCTTTTTCTGTTTCACCTCCCACTAGACAAGACCATCATCATGTGGAAGCTCACCAGGGATGAGACCAACTATGGCATCCCACAGCGTGCTCTTCGGGGTCATTCCCACTTTGTTAGTGATGTAGTCATCTCCTCTGATGGCCAGTTCGCCCTCTCAGGCTCTTGGGATGGAACTCTCCGCCTCTGGGATCTCACAACGCAAGTAGCTGCTCACTTAGTGCTGGGGCCATGGGAAGCTGGGTTTAAGTACTTGTGCAGAATTGTTGAGGGAGGAGTGGTCTGGTTGAGCAGCTTTGTTAGAGCAGGTTGAGGTAAAAAATTCAAACATTTTGTCTTGTGGGTTGTCACTGAATGTTCAGGCATAATAAGGAATCCTGCTGATGATAGAAGACATTGTCAACCGATCCCCGCTTGGGAATGAGGACATGTCCTGCAATTCTGAAAGGATTCTCTGGCATACTCATAGCTTAGCTTGAGGACCTACTATGATGTTATGTTCTGGTTATATGAGTAATTGCAGCGCCACTGGGACAAGGACAAAGCCAGGGAAACAGTTTGGAAGGTGGTCTGCAAAGTCTTATCTAGAGAGTGACTGCATCCTTCCTCTCAGGGGCACCACCACCCGCCGATTTGTAGGCCATACCAAGGATGTGCTGAGTGTGGCCTTCTCCTCTGACAACCGGCAGATTGTCTCTGGTTCCCGAGATAAGACAATCAAGCTATGGAATACTCTGGGTGTATGCAAGTACACTGTGCAGGTAACTTAAAGGCACATGCAAAGGGTACATGTTGAAGGTTCTCTCCCACCCTTGATTTTGGCCTTGCAAGATTTGGGTTCTAAGTGTGAGTACATGACTGTCAGCATAGATCCAATGTAAGTAAGGATGTGACAGCATAGAATTTCATGGTCTGAGGTGGTTACCCCGTATCATTTTTTTCCACTACAGGATGAGAGTCACTCAGAATGGGTTTCTTGTGTTCGCTTCTCACCCAACAGCAGCAATCCCATCATAGTCTCGTGTGGCTGGGACAAACTAGTCAAGGTGAGTTTGAAGACAGAGTGTAGAGCATATGCTGACCATAATGTGTTCCCACTGTCTCCCAGGTTGCTATAGGCTACAATTTTGAAAGCTTTTATCTCAGTTAACCCTTTTTCCTTGATATTTTCTCAGTACAGGTTACTAGGTTTTGGTGTTCATTCTGAAGTAGCTAGTTGACGAATTTAGATTCCTATAAGGTAGCGCACAGCATTTATTCCTTTTTTTAAATTCTTCTTGTCCTTAAGGGGCCAGGACAAATTCTTTGACCTGTTTCATTGCCCCCTCTCCCTTTTTTTTTTTTTTTTTTTTTGAGATTAGGTCTCACTATGTTGCCCAGCATAGTAATGATCCTGTGGACTCAAGCAATCCCCAGCTTCAGCCTCCCAGGTAACTGGGATTATAGGCGCCTGCCACGGCACCCGGCTGCTTGAGACCAGGTCTCGCTTTGTTTCCAGGGGTAGTCTTGAACCTGTGAAATTAAGTGATCCTAGGCCTCTTGCCTCCCAGCACTTGAATTACAGGCATGTGCCACTATACCCAGGCTGTTTCATTGCTATTAAAGTGAAAAATTACTTTTCTGGGAATACTTTTTTAACACAGTGATGTGCCTTTTGTGTTTGACCTGAGCCCTCAGTCTAATGAGCCATGTTTTTTACCTGTGGATTCTACCTTCAAACTTAGGTGTGGAACCTGGCAAATTGCAAACTGAAGACCAACCACATTGGCCACACAGGCTACCTGAACACTGTGACTGTCTCTCCAGATGGATCCTTATGTGCTTCTGGAGGCAAGGTATTCGGGGGTGGGCATCTCCTAACCTCGTGGAGAAGTGGGTAGGGGTGGACCCTGGATAACAGTGTCTTAGGGGTGGGGGGAGGGACAGCAATATCAAGAGTTATTTATGAGGGTTACTAGGAAAGTATCAATAAAGTATACTGTTCAAAAGAAAACTCATTTTCTCTAATGTTGGTTTCTTGGAGCTGTTCATAAAACTGATAGTGGTGAGAGTTTTTTAGTCACTTTAATGGACAGTGTGAATAAAAGAACAGTGAATAAAAAATGTTGGTACTTTGAGTAATTAGCTTTGGAGGGGATAGGAGTTAGGGGTACTGGGGAAGATGAAGAATTAAGATGATACTGAGATGGATAGGATTAATTACTGAAAAAGTAAAGTACACATTGTCTTGACTCACCCAGGATGGCCAGGCCATGCTATGGGACCTCAACGAAGGCAAGCACCTTTATACACTGGACGGAGGTGACATCATCAATGCCCTGTGCTTCAGCCCCAACCGCTACTGGCTCTGTGCTGCCACAGGCCCCAGCATCAAGATCTGGGTGAGTGTAGGGCACAGTTGAGGCTGTTAAACTCAACAACCAACTCCTGGTGAAATTTTGGTTTTCTTGTGCTGGGATTTGAGCTTCCTGAACAAATGTTAATCAGGCTATCGGTGGAAACGCAAGATGTAATGAGTTACAACTTTGCAGGTTTAGGATTTGCACGAACCCTACTTAAAATGACAGTAGCTTAGCTGATTTAATCAGGTTGGGAAAATTTTGTTTGGTAGGAGACAGTTCCTATGCTTTTCGGGGTATTTAGCAATCCTTGATCTCTATTTCCCACTAGATTCTTAGAACAAAAACTGTACTGTATTAGAGATAGGCAAAAATAACTGGGTATTTCCATATATATCACAGAGTGAAAATTCACATCCTATTGAGATTTACTATTACAAAGGGGTTTTTTAGAAGGAGCCTCTTAATCCTGGTTTTTTTTTTAAGTGTTGTTAACCTTGAGCTTTCCCCTTCCCTAGGACTTGGAGGGCAAGATCATTGTAGATGAATTAAAACAAGAAGTTATCAGTACCAGCAGCAAGGCAGAACCACCCCAGTGCACATCTCTGGCCTGGTCTGCTGATGGCCAGGTAAGTGCGTCTGTCCTTCAGTGATTGTTTCCAGCTTTTCTCTGCTACCTACCTGTTCTTGGTATATCTGGTCTTTGAGTTAGAAGACCAGTGGCGCTAACTTCTATGACAAAACTAGGCCAGGTTGGTAAAAGATTTCTTAACTTAATCATCGGGAAAATTTGTGATCTAGAGTGCAGTTGTTATTTTACTAATAGTTTGGGTTGACCAACTGTTTCCTTAAGGAATGAGGTGATTGGAAGAGTGGGAATCTTCAAGTTCCGTGGCTCTGACCTGTCACTGTCATTTCTCCCTTGCAGACTCTGTTTGCTGGCTACACAGACAACCTGGTGCGAGTGTGGCAGGTGACCATCGGCACCCGCTAGAACTATATGGCAGAGCATTAGAAATAAACTGGTTTTCTGACTTGTGTGCTTCTCTGATAAGCAAAAAGGGTGATTCCTGTGATGCAGTGCTTACAGTAAGGTTTTATAAACGTCTACCAAGGTGATGAAATGCACTATGGCAGGTTGGTTAGAAAAGGCTTTGAGGAGAAAGATTGGGGTGGCTCACTCAGCCTTTGGATTTCCTGTATAGTTGGGCTGTCATCAGATAAGACTTAAGGGAAGGGAAACTATGTTAGGATTGCCAAATTTCCCTTAATGGTTTGAGGGGCAGAGGGTATAGATCCTCAAGGTCTCCTTTAAGTCCAGAAAAATTCCCCCCAAGTAAAAAGGGACTAATAAAAGTGGTTGCAGCTAAATTTAGAATCTTAAGGTCTGATTCTAAACTTACGATGGGAATTTTATCCCTTTTAATTCAAAAAACTTCTTGAGACTAGGATGATCTACATCAAAGTGGGTCTTGTAAAATGTGTGCTATTCAAGTCTTTATTGAAAGTTGCTGCTTAATTTTAGACTTTTTTACTCTATAGATACTTGGAGATTGGAAATCATTGATGTTCTAGTGACATTCATAAATGTGGTCAGAGCTGACGAGGTGACAAATGCGGTATAATGAATAGCTCTCTTAAGTTCTCCATTTCCTCCCTCAACCCATAACAGACTTGTGAGCCCCTGGTATGGGGATACTTGGAAAAATCCATAATCCTAAGACTTCCTACATGGAAGAAAGGATATGACAAATACTAAAATGAGGAGCTAGGTGGATCTGTTCTGATCTGTTGAAACAGGACTGTACTGGACAAAGTTACACCAAACATGACAGGGTTTAATATTTGACTTACATGGGGTTTCATTGACTGGAAGGGCCTGTTTAAATTCCATCCTGTTTCTGTTCATCTAAAGGAATGAACTCCAAAAAGAAGCAAATAAACTTTATTTCCACAACACGACCCATCTTCCCTTTTCCCCAGGAACATAATTGCCCTCAGCCACCAAAGCAAAGGACAAAAGCTGATAAATGGAAGGCAAGGAGTTACTAGAAAAATAGATTATACCCAAGGCTCTCCTCCCCAAGGATCCAAACCCCTGTACCTAGGCCCCCAAATCAGGGCACACCAAATGGAGGTCAACTAGTGACACATGTAGGGAGGTTGAGGAAAAAACTGCAAGAGGAAAGGTGCCTGGCAGTGAAAAGACCTGGGGGACAGGGTGGGGTGAGTTTTGCTTCTAGATAGTGCTAGAAAATGGGGAAGAAAATAATTTATTGGGTGGCATAATGGTAATGTAGTTTCAATCATGTTGACCATTCCAGATCTCACTGAAGCTAAATTCTGGCCGGTCTATGGAGGTAGAAATAGGGGATTAGAAAGGAAGTTTAAAATCCCTCCCACTTCCCCTGGAGTAGACATTTATGACCCAGCTCTACCCTTTTTAGCCCAGCCTGCCTTCCCCCCAAAAGCTCCTCAATGGCTTCTAAATCCCTTTCATGAAAATTGGCATCAGAAAGTGTAATTGGGATGGGAGGCTGTGATGAGTCTTGCTGAATCTTCCATCTCAGACTGACATGAAGAACAGTGGTAGGGAAAGGGGTTTTGTAATGAAATCTCAAGTTCCCCTATCCCCATACTGAAACTCAGATCCCTGGGTGAACAGAGGGAAGAGCAGGTAGCTGTTGTCATCAGGGACCCATGCAGACCTGTTGGACAGACAGGTGAAGGGCCAAGCAAGAGGCCAGCAGGATTTTTATAGGCTCCTAAAGATAGAAGCAGGGGCCTAGGTTAAGGGGGAGAGGAAAGCAACAAATTAACACAGTGGGTGGAGCCTTTGAGCCCCCAGATTTTCAGGCTACCCTCCACCACCACCCACCCCCCTCCCCCAAGTACTAACTAGAGGGGCCTTTGCAGGTGGCAGGGTGGTCAAGGGCAGAGCTTGATGCGGGTTCCCTTGGAGAGCACCCGGAAGAAGGGGAAGACACGTTCGCCTAGGAAGGCAGCTGAGAAGGTGTGCACATGGGCCAAAGTCTCTGCATTGTAGAAGCCCAGGCGCCCGGCCTCATAGTCCAGGTACACTCCAAAGCGCCGTGGTTTCTCACTTGGGCTCAGCAGTGTTTGCTCCGTTGAGCTCTGTGCCTGATATCGTTTGCCATTGGTGCCCACACACCACACCTCTCGTTGGAGTAGGGGCTGCTGGGGCAGATGGAGCCGGCGGCGACGATGATGATGGCGTGAGGAGCTGGCATCCCCACTGCCCACAGAGGAACCCCCAGAGCCCACCTTCTCCTTATGATGGGTTGATTCACGAGCAGCGCCCACCGCCCAGCCCCGCCGCCCACCCACTTCTACTTCCCAGTAGTGCCGGCCAGAGCGAAAGCCCTGGGCCCCCAGTACGCAGCAGTCAGCTGAGAAGCGCTTGGGATGGTCAGCAACCTCCTGCCGCCGCTCTGCCAGGCGAACCCCACGGCGGTCAGGGGACAGCATCAGGGCTGGGTGAGCCGTGTCAGGATCCAATGTCAGGTCCACTTGGGAAGAGGGGATAAATATACCAGGGCTGGAACAACTGGTCCCCATCAGCAGCCAACTCCAAGGTTGGGCTTTCCAGCTCCCTTTCCCTTTGGCTCTCTTTCTCCCCCATTCAGCTTATCCTCAGCTTCCTAGAGACCACGCTTGGGTTCCTATGGATTCCACCTCTTTCCTGACTCATTTCTAGGACAGCTGATCTTCCCTGTGGTCCTAGCACTTATATTCCCCGATATGCATACCCAGAAGCTACTCTTACCTTGAAACCCTGAGAGATCTACCTCTATCCTGGTCCACCCCAACCTCACGTTTTTCCCAGGATCCAACCCCTCTCAAAACCCAATGTCAGGGTCTGGGAAAGGAAGCAAAGGACAAAAGAGGGTACATACAAGTCACCTTCCTACCTCGGGCAGCCTGACAGAACATCCGGCTCATTTTCCTCACGATGGCATCTGTCAGGAAGTCATGGCTATGGGGTTGACACGGGTCAGGGGACCAAACCTCTGGGGGTTGCAGTTGTACCTCTTCACACCTAGAGAAGGGGACCGGGCAGGGGGTGGGACCAGGATATTCCCAGAGGGGAGAGTAGAAGCTGGGGGGAAGGAGAAGAGTTCAGGAAGCAGACTCGGGTCCTGGGGAAGGAAGGAAAGGAGCGGGATATCCAAGAGAGGAAGGGATGGGAGACCAGATACCAATGGGTCACAAAGGATAAGGGTGGGAACACACCTATTGAAAGTCTCCTTGATGTCCTGGGAATAACAAAAGGGGAGAGGGGAAAAAGAGACAAAGAGAGAGTCAGCTGCACAGGGATGGTTCCTTTCTCCCAGTCTGATTCCAGCCAGAGAAAGGACTGCACTTGAACAGGGAGGGAGAAAAAAAGACACCCTCATGTCATTCAATAAACGTGCATCCATCTGAATGACTTCTGTATTAGCATGCCTAACTTTTCTCATTCTGCTATGAGCCCACTAACAGATTTTCAACCCCAGTAAAAGAATGTTCAGTATAGCTTGGGCACTTTTCTCAAGACGCCACTGTTAAAAATTTTCTTCATCCCTGATTTAAAACCCTTCTACAACTCAATCTTTATTTTCAGTGCACATAATCATCATATACTCCTCTCCAGACAAAAACCCTTTGGTCTTCAGGTTCTGTCATTGTGGGTTACTCCCAATGAGAAGAGAGGCAGCTCCTAACATGTGGCTAGTAAGCACTGCCTGACAGACCAAACATAGACTGTTGGGGGGTGGACAGGAAAGGGGACACTGCTCACCTGGAGCAGTCGCAGGCCCCCCTGCTGGCTCCGCTCCTGGGCCTCGGCCAGTAGGCGGCTCAGCTGGGCGGCCTGCTCTGCAAGGCGGCTAGCTGCTGCTCCTGCACGCCCCAGCTGGGCTTCGTGCATTTCTCTGAGGCGCCGCTCCAACCCTGCCTGCTCTTCGGCCAGAAATCTTGTCAGCCGCCCAAACTCTGAGGCCACAGCTGCCAGTTCAGACTTCATCTGGCTCTAAGATGATGCAAAGGGGATTGAGGATACCACCTCAACACACAAAAACAAACCTCCAATTTTTGCAACTGCTGCCCTTCAATCCAAGGTAAAGGAGCCCCATTATCTCCCAGTTTCAATAAAGAGCCTGGGAATGGAATAAGGTCCTTTACCTGCTCTGCTAAGCACCACTCTCACATTTCTTTCACACTGATCCCTAACCCACCAACCTCTCTTCTGCCTGCAACAAATCTCCAACCTGGATACCCAATTTGACACTTTTTTCATGTCTAAGCTTAAAGATTTATGAAGGGAAACCTTTCTTTCTCTCCATATCTAAATCAAGACCACCCCCAAATATATCATTTTATTTCATCTGGTCTTATATTTTAATTTGCTATGTTCTGTATATATTGGAGTATTAATTTAACATCCTTTTCCCCTCACTGCACCATTAAGCTTCTTGTTGATAGGGCAGGGTATATCTATTTGCCACAGGTATGTCTATAGACACTGATACAGCACCAATCACAGACTAGATGCTTGGTAAAAATGTTTTTAAATAGGGCAGGCATGGTGGTGCACACCTGTAACCGGCAGCCTAGGAAGCCGGGACCAGGGATCGGGGTTCAAGTACCACCCGGGGCATGGAGCGAGACCTAGTTCCAAAAAAATATAGCTGGGTGTGGTGGTGTGTGGCTATAATCCCAGCTACCCAGGAAGCTGAAGCTGGGGATTGCTTGAGTCTGTGGTACCCCGGGCAACGTAAGCCTGTGGTTCCACAGGCAAAAATAGTGAGACCTAGTCTCAAAAAAAAAAAAAAAAAAGTTTTTAAATACATTCAGGAATTAAGGTAACACTAACACTAGAGATCTTGGGAAAGGGAGACCTCTTTCCAGTTAGATAAGGAGTTGGCCGGTTCTATTTGCAAAGGATCAGGTAATAATTTCACTTTAAGGGTCAAGAGGCAAAATCAAGGATGTTATTATATAGGTACTTCAACAGATAATGAAATAAAACTTCTGTCCACACCCACCAGAGACATGTTTTCTTCTGTTTTGCTTTGGTATTGGCCCAGATAATCAGTTAGAGACTTGGAATAAAGAGCACAGACCAAATAGGAAGGAAAGTCCAGGTTAATCACCTGGATGAAATGAAATGGAGTTGTTCTCTGTCCTAGAGACATTCAGATCCTGATACCTCTGTACCCAACTTAGGGAATTCTGCACCCAACTTAGGGCATTTGTTGGCAGCAAAATGATCCCCAGTTCCCCAACTCAGATTTCATTAGTGTATAGCAGTGGCCTGCAATGTAGTCTCTAATATGTATGTGACATTCTGCATATGCCCTAGGAAATGGCAAGGTCCAGACACTGACTAGGGTGCTGGGCACAGGAGGAAGTAGGGAAGAAGTTAGACTATCTAGTCAGGAATATCCTGACTTGATCACCAAAACTCACAGTGCCAGGTTATTTTAGTACCCTCTGGCCTTACAAGAACAGGTACTGGATGAGGGGTGGGAATTGGGGCGGGGGGATGGGGGAAGGAAGGGGGGAAATACACGCATACACACACACACACACACACACACACACACACACGCATACACACACATAACACACACACACTCCTTGGAAAAGGGTGAGCCTCTCAATGAAAAAAGACTGGCTAACTCTAGAGAAGACAACATTGGGTCTCCATAATGCTAACATTCACTAATCCCTCCCTTCCGTTAAACACCTTGGCCCTCTCTCATACTTGGGGCAGTTCTGCCCACCTGTCACTAAAACTTCTCTGATAACTGTTATGTGAACTTTAGCTTGTCTCCTGTGCCCTCTGTGCTATCTAGCATGGTAGTCACAGCAGTATAAGGAACCAGTTCTAGGATTAGGTACCTGGGGTGGTGAGCCTGTACTGCAACTTTGGGTCAAGCACACAATTTGTCCAATCCTAGACTGTTGCCCCTCCTTTTGGAACCCAGAAATGAACATGCCTCCTGATTCTCTAAGGTCTGTGTCTTCTCAGGACCCTTAGAAGATGTCTACCTCTCTCCAGACCTTGGCTATCCTCTTCAGAGGATCTAGACACTTTGTGAGAGTGGGAAGCCAATCTTTCCTACTCTAAACCCACAGCCAGTCAACCCCTGTAAGGGCATTTACTCACCTTCAGTTCAGTTACCCTTCTCTCTTCCTTAGCTTTCATCTTCTGCACAGCCTCTAGATGCTTCCTCAGTGGTTCCACATGCCCCTGCAGTTTGGCCTGAGGAAATGAAAAAAAGGTTAGTGATCTATACTGAGATGCCCCTGCCCTCAGAGTCCACTCCCCCACCTCCCTGCAGTGGGCTGCAAATCAAAGATGGTATCTGATCCCTATCACAGATACCATCATATTAACATCGGACTCCCTCTCTCCCCCTTTCTTCACTTCAGTTGAAGTGAAGAAATCCTCTGCCTATATATACAAAAGTTCTAGGTATACTCTTTCTAAGGCAGGATTCTTATGACTAGAGTTCCACAATCAGAACTGGGGTAGATCTGGTTTGAACCTTTTACCACAGGAAGTCCTTCCATATGATTGTTTTTGCCTATGGCCCCTTCCCCTCATATGCTATCTTTTCCACCTTAAAGCACTCTTCTAATGATTCTGTGCCTATACTAAAAATCCTTCAGTTTTCCAGTACCTACAAAATATGAGTTTCACTGCCCCTAATTTTTCAGGCCTTTTTCCTACACTTGACTCTTCTACATAGATACTTAGTTTTAACCAGATAAAACTACCTCTCCTTTCCTGAGTATAATTTTGCACCTTTCCCATTGGCAGTAATTGCCTATCTCCACTTTGTCCTAGGCATTCTTCCTCTAAAACCCAGTTACCTGGCTAGAATACTAGTCCTCCACATCTCCAGCTTCCTCTGTGACTCCAAAGACTATGCATACAACCTTTACAATATTTCCCAGGCACTATAATCATTACAAGTGTGCCTACTCCAGAGCAGTCTCCTAGGGACAGAGACCCTGCTTATTTTACTATCTTTGTTTCTCTATGTTCATCTTTCTCTCCTCTCAATTTCCATTTACTGAGTAAATGGAAAACAAAAGTCATCTCCTCCTAAGGTTTACTGTCACACCAAAACTGTACTTGAGCTCTGTGTTCCAATCATTTTTAAGTCTTCTCTCTAAAGGGCTTTTAGAGAGACCAGAATATGAGAAGTTCTACCAATTGGGCTCATTCTTTTCTTGTTTTCTACTGTTCTCATTCTTTTTCCTTAAGGACTAATGCTAATACAAGGTGGAAGGGCTCAAGCCTAGTCTCTGATCTAAATTTGAATACGACCTGAAGCAAGCCACACATCCAGCTTCCTCATTTGAAAATGGGAATTGGGAATAACAGAATCTATACCGCATGGTCTCTATGCTTAGCAGTGTCTGGCAGATAGCCAAAGAACAGTTAATGTTACCTAAAATTCCCTCCCCAGATCTTCAGCTGCCAATGACAGCCTGATAATGACCCTTGAACTAAAGAGGTTACTGACCTAGAGTACAAAAAGTAATATTGCACAGGTAAATGGATGTAAAAGGAAATACAGTGAGATTACAATCAATCCATAACATAAAAATAGCATAAACTACATACATTTTGCCTTTTGATGTTACTTTCATTTTCTAGTAATGTCAGTAATATCAACTTTTATTTCAGAGTTTATAATGCTTAGATTTCTCATTAAATATTTTTCCTAGTTAACAAAATGTCATAAACTGAAATCCAATCAAACTGTATGATTTTCATAAAGACCTTTAACCTTTTAGCTTGATCTAGATATCCTATGTATTGTTACCTATTCAGTAAAGAAAATGTCCTACAAAACAATAATGTGCCGAGTTAGTAATATATACATAACTGAAAGTCATAAAAATGCCTGCTTGTAAAAGAGCCTGAAATTTAGAAAAGGGATCACTCAAATTAGTTCTATATAATAAAAATTACTTAAGTACATTTGTTAATCAGGTATGTCAGATTTGTGTCTATGTGGCCTCCCTGAACTGCAGAGCCTTATTGGTAGTTAATACAAATTAAAAGCTGGTTTCAGAAGTTCCTGCATGTTCCCCCAAGAGGGGGAACATGTAGAAAGGGTGGAATGCACATGGAGAATCCACTTGAGGATCCAGTTAACAATGTGACTACACATTATTTCTTAAGTATAGTTAATTAGGAACCAAAAGGATATAAAAGAGAAGAACAAAAGATACTTGCAACCTTCCCTAAAAATGTAGAAACTAGAATGCAGACAACGTTACCAATTCAGAGATTCCCTTACTAGGTTGGGTTTTCTAAAGATACTCCACCTATCTCTACCCCCATCACTCATTCAGAAATCTCTAGTGGTAAGATCCACAGTAGTTTTGATATAATGCAGATAATCAGGGAGGGATGATAATCACTGTGTGCGAAGAAATGTTATTTGTCATGGGGGGGGATTTAGGTTTGTCCTAATATATTACTCATAGTTGAGGAGTCCCAATTTGTTACTCGAGGGATGACAAAGTGTGAAACACAAGTTACAAAAACAAAAAAGCTCTGCACAGATCATGAAGAAGATACCACCTTCTACACCTGGTCCCATGGCTTCATGGCTAACTATTTAGGTACTTACCACTTAGATTTGCTAAGCAGTGCCATCTACTCTGTCTCACACACAAATCACCTTCACCTATGCCCAAAGAGAGTTGGACTTGCAGAAGTAGTGAGAAAGTCATTAACTAAAGTAGAATTAGAGAGTTTCAGGAAAACTCACATGTCAGAAAAGTCAAACTAACAAAATGGCTCGTGATGATAAATAGACTGGGGAAGGGAAGATCATAACCAAATCCTTGGCTTACTAATAGCCATGTGAATTGGTGGATTTTACTTATTTCTGTTTCCCAACCCTCAAAGTGGTGACAGAAACCATATTAAGCTCACAAAGTTGTTTTGAGCTTTAAATGAAAAGTGCTTAGTACAGTGCTTGGTGTCATAGTAAGTGTTCAGTAACCATTAAAATTCAGAGGTTTACCTCAATGGATAAGTGCAGAGGCAAGTTGTCTAACTTAAAAAAAAACTGCCCATTTTTAAAAGAATTCCCAGAAAAGTAGCTCTGACAAGTATACCAGACCAATGAAAATACAACAGAATTCCTCAGGGGCTTAACCATTGCATCATGGGTTTCGGGAACCCATTAGAAGGACAAGTGCATTTGAGTCTCTCTGCTCCTATTCCTCAGAGCCCTTTCTCATTCTTGGGCTTAAGTTCATCTCAGTCATGGATAAAGGTAAGACTCACAGGAAAATGAGACTGACAGTAAAGCCCTATGGGCCTGTCACCTGCACTCCTACATTTAAGACAGTGGAAGAGTAAAACAAATGTGGGTTTTCCCCAGAAAACAGTTTAGTGATATGGTGTTACTGGCTTTGCCTGATTTCCTTTCAGGGAAGTCTTCATTATGTCTGCTTTGTCTGTGTACTGGGTCCTCTTACTCTAAACCCACCTTAATGCCAAAAAGTATTTAAAGAGCTCACCAGTACTTGAGGCTCTTTGGGGGGTAAAAACTTCCCAGTTCCTCTTATTTCCTCTCCACCCCACTAAACTCCCATCTTAATACTTCTCTCACCTTGTACTCCTGCACCACCTCTTCCAGTGGCACCACACTGTGCTGTTTGTGGCTCCTGGATTCTCGACACACGACACAGATGGCCTCTTCATCCACCTCGCAGAAGAGCTTCAGGGCTTCTTGGTGTTTGGGACAAATGCCTTGATCATTACCACGACTCCCTCGACTAGGGGTTGGGTGCATCTGCCGAATCACCTGGACCATGTTGGCCAGCTGCAGGTTGGGGCGAAAGCTCCGCCTGGGAAAGCTCTTTCGGCACTGAGGGCAGGTGAAGCACCTCCGAGGGGCTGGAGGCGGGGGAAGTGGGGTGACGGTATCTAGTTCCTCTTCCTCATCCTCCTCCAGCACTTCCTCCTCGTCCTCCTCATCCTCCCCCCTCAAGTCCTCCTCCATGTCCAAGTAATAGTCCAGATCTTCCTCCTCGTCTTCCTCCTCCCACACATAGTCCATGTTGTCCCAGTTGGACCCACCCATGCCACTGGTCCAGAATACACCCTCCTCCTCTTCCTCCACCTCCTCCTCCAAGTCGCCCTCATAGTCTTCTTCCCGCATGGGGGTGTCCCAGCCTCCACCAGCCCCCACTGCCTCTACTTCTTCTTCCTCTCCGTCCTCCTCTTCCTCCTCCCGGTCTAACTCGTCCCTGTCCTCTTCATCCTCCCCTCCCCACAACTGGGTTACACACACTCGGCAGAAGTTGTGCCCGCAGCCGATGGACACCGGGTCCGTGAAGTAATCGAGGCAGATGGCGCACACCGCCTCTTCCTGAAGGGTCTGCACAGGGTTGGGTGCCATGGCAACGGCAGCCATTTTAGTGTCCACTCAGCCAGTGTAGATGGGCGGGGGGGGGGGGG